>PUQB01000954.1:0-68600 GCA_003024785.1 Selaginella tamariscina
CATATTTTTTAATGCCATCAATAATAAGCTGTTGTTCCTTGAGCTGGACATTCAATGGAATAGGGTTTAATTGTCCTTGTGGGAGAAGTGGCTTTCCATCCTCTCCACTTTTGAAGAGCATTAAGCCCTCTTTCAGTAACCACTTTTGCTCTAATGACCGTAACTTTGTATTGCATAATAAGTATACCATCTCTTATGGAGAAAAAAAACTGTAATGGCACAAGGTGACAAGTTAAAGAATACTCTCCTCTTTATATACTCCTTAAGAAACTTTTTGAAGTGTAACACCTCAGTCACAAGCAAAGCACAACTTTTTTTGGAGATGCATTTTAAAAAGATCCATCATATATGGTAAGGTAAGTGCACTTGTCCTTTTTGTAGAGTTGGAGACCTTGCTGAAGAACGCATCAATATCTTCATGAGTGTGACCAACCATAAGGAAACTGAGCGTGATTGTCTCAAACACACCTTTGGCAACAAGCATTGACAAGTATGCTATACATATCTAGAAAATAAAAGTAAGTATGAGCTTGAGAAACCCTTAAGTAAAATGATTTACCTATTTTTGTTCTCCTGCACAATTATCCATCTGTAAAAGCAAATGACGAGGAAGCTTATTTGATGTTGAGGACACATGTACACTATTTGAGCTAGATCCCTCCACTGAACCATAGGGCCATTTATTTTTTGTGCAGGCTACTGACAATGCCTCTCATATTCCCAAGTAGCCTCAAGTGCAGACGTGTTCATGAGAGCATTATGTAAAGGTTGAAGGTGTTTTTCTTCACTTTGAGATCACACATAAGGACTTGTTTGTGAGTGGGCTTCAAGGTTTCTGAAACACATGGCCAACGACCCAATAGTGAAATTGGAGTGCTAGACCAATGTGGAAGTGAAAAGTGTCCATATGATTCACAATTGTGTCCATGTGTTAGCACACATGTCAATGAAATCGGAAGTTTCATGACATTTCAAGGCACTTTGGTGTTGCAATGAGCTTTGGAATGCTGGTCTTTGAATGATCCATCTTGTGGATCAAGCACATGTATTCTGATGGGCGTGACAAAAAGCATGCGGTGTGCATAGTACTGAGAAGCAAGTTTGTTGTGCAATCATGTGGGCCTCCATCTTCTTTTGAATGGCAGTGATCTCCACCAAGGTTTTTGCACAAGCCTCTGCAGCCTTCAATGATGTACAAGTGTCACACTTGGAAAAGCTAGAGTTTTGTAATCTTCACATCCTTAAAATGAATATTCCATATGTTGTTGAAGGTACTAGTGCAGATTGTTTAAGCCCCATCAAACTGAGGCACTTGTTCACATGTTCACACAGCTTCAATTGAAGGTAAATTAAAGGTGAAATCCAGCCCTGGATATGTTAAACCATTTTATCATCTTAATTCAGATGTTCGCCACCTCACGAGGGATCCAGGATGCAATATGCCATTAGGTGAAACCTTTGTCATAACTACACCCATGAAGTAGGCCCTAATTTCTCTTTTGATACGGCTTCTATTGGATTTACAATTGTGATGTTGCTCCTCCCAACCTCGATCTCATGAAGAAAGAAAATCACCTCATCCATCATAACATGCAAGCCATGTCTAGTGAACTCGTACTACTATTTGTTTGTGACTTTACATTCTTGTATATCCACATTCCTACAATACAAGAGAACTCTCTTCAAATTCCATTCCAAGAACCTCAACATGCTTGCAAATGGTGTTCACCCATACGTACACTAAGATCCTTGAGCAATATTGTAACATGATGCATTATCATTTCGAACTTCCACAATTTCAATGCCAACTATCTCGTTGTTCCGAAGAAAATATACTTTATCTCCAGTTTTAAACATATTGTCATGCACATAAATATTATGTCATTTATGATATTTGTTTATGCAATATGTAAAAAAATTGAATTGAGGGTGCTTAATATATATGCGTGTGTAATAATATAATTATGTATAAGTATAAATTATCATACTTGATTAATACAAGTGGTGGTGAGATTAATCCTGTCACCCTTCCCACCTAATAGAATGGTAAGCGGGATTAATCCCGCCCATGACTCTCTCTAACAAGGAAGAGTTAGCAAGATTAATCCTGCCAACGACTCTCTTCGAGAAGGAAGAGTCAACGGGATTAATCTCGCTACCCCTTTCCGCCTAATAGAATGGTGGGCGGGATTCATCTCACCCATCTCTCTCTCTGATGAGGAAGAGTTGGCAGGATTAATCCCAGCCACGACTCTCTTCGACTGAAAAGAGCCAGCAGGATTAATCCTGCCAATGTTTTCTCCGACGGGGAAGAGTTCGACGGGATTAATCTTCCTAATGCTTCCTCACGAGGGGGAAGAGATCGGTGGGATTAATCTCGCTCACAACTTTCATTGACAAAAAAGAAGTGGGATTAATCCTGTTAATGCTTCCTCACCTCCTAGATTGAGGGTGGGATTTATCCTGCTCACCATTTAAGAGACAGAGAAGCATTGACATGGTGAGCGTGATTACATATTTACTTGTTATGATGTGCCATTTGGTGAAACTACTTTAGGGGTTTAGGATCCATTAGGATTGTGCTAGAATCCCTATGAAATCTTGGCTAGTTCAAAATTCTAATTAAAGAGGATATGTGAATGGGATAAATCTATAATGAGTGGTAAGATTAATCCCGCCAATGCTTCCCTACCTGGCAGGATAAATCTCGCCCACAATTCTTTAAAATATGGAAGGGGTGGCGAGATTAATCCTGTCACCACTTCCCTGCCTCTTAAAATGGTATTAATCTCGCCCATAACTCTTTAAAACTAATTATACTAGCTCTTCATTGTTTTAATGAATTGTCAACGAGATTAATCCTGTCGCCCTTTTTAAAAGGTGAAAAAACATTATTCGGATTAATCTCGCCACCCCTTCCTCGTTTTAAAAAGTTGTGGACAAGATTAATCCCACCACCTTTTTTAGGAAGTAAAAAAGAAATGGCTGGATTAATCCCGCCACTCTTTAAGATCTCGGTTAACTGAAAATCTTAAGTAAAAAGGATGTGTAAACGGGATAAATCTCTAACAGATTATAATGCAATACTAATGAATTCTTAAATCCCTAAATTCTAATTTTAAGAGAGAATGTAATAGAGTGAATCTTTATAAGTATTTCTAAATTTATTTATAATATTTACTTATAAATAACACTGAGGCATCATGTTTTTTTATAAATAATAACACCCAATTTAATGTCACTCTTAATAAAGAAAAGAGAAGATCTAAAAAGAGAAAATTATAGAAATAAAAAAACTTTTGCCAAAAAAAGAACCAGATCTAAATTTAAGTGAAAAATTAAAAGCATTTTTAAATTTACATGTCAAATTGACAATACTTATGTCGGAATTTTAAATTTTTGAAAAGAAAATAAAATTGAAGATGTATATACTCACGCACATATATAATCAATATATATATATTATATATATATATATAATGTGTATGTGCAAGCAGAACCTTATATTCGTCGTTTAAAACTAAATGAGACGACTTTTGCACTGCCGATTCTTCCACAATAATGTCCTTGGAATGCCTCAAACAACCGTGAACATGGACTTTGTGTCATGACCTTTCCATTTCCCTTTAATCCAACACCAATTAGTGTTTATGAAAAGACTCATAGTCACTTTAATTCAAATCTACTTTGGGTCTTTTCTTTTTACATATCCCACGATCTTTACTTAAGTTGTCAACTCACCAAGTTAAAACTATGACACTTTAATTACACGAAGTACTTAATAAAATAACCCTTTTTTAACTACTTTAGACATATCAGGATTTACTCAAGCCAAGTGATTATTAAAGGGGACTCTAAATTATGTAGCCAATTCACCATCTCTTCACATAATCGCAGAACCTCATCTAGAGGCATCCACATGATGCACAAATACAATCACTAATATAAAAACAAATCAATTATCCCCTTGGATGCCAGGGTCAAGTGTTGAAACCATATAGCAGCATATCCACACAAGCTGATGGATTGGTAATATGTAGCAACCGTATGGAGGTCATACTTGTACCCAAACACGTTCGGTCTCTATTAGCTTCACAAGGCCCAAAGGTTATATCCACACAATTATATGCTCATTGTAACAAATAATATATAATATATAATATTTATACAATAGCAATATAAAAAGGTGAAATGAGAATGTTAATAGAGACCCGAACACGTTCGCGTACAAGTACGATGGAAGTGCTCAATCCATACGTGTGAATTGAGAGTATATTATACTCTCAATTCATAATTCACAGTCAAATTTGAAATATTAGTGAAGTTGAGAACATAATATATTATATTTGCATTTAATGTTTGTTTGTTATGTGCACGATGCATGTGAGCTGACGATCACGATCACGCTGAATTATTGATGTTTACACTGTTTGATGCCCAGCTATAAGGTTTAAAACATAATTATTAAATTAAACATATTAATAAATACTAGTTTAGTATTTATAAATATTGCAAGGTATCAAACAAGACTTGGACTCACATTCACATGATTATACTATAAAATATCTAAATTCCAACTGTAAAGTCTAGAATATACTGCCAATATTCAGTTTATTTATATAGATAGCCTTTTGTATTTGTGCAAGCATGGCTTCTTCAGCTGATTATTCAATTATTCAAGGGGATGAAGAAGCACCTGCAATTGATTCTGTAAGCGGATATGATGCTAAATCCACAGTTGCAAAGAAGGTAATTCTTTTTATTAATTTCTCATTTAATTCATATCATAATTTAATTCATATTTATATAGCTCCTGTGCGAGTTCATTGGGAGCTTTATACTTGTGCTCGGTGGGGCGGGAAGTGTAATAATAAACCAGAAATCCAATGGGGCACTTGGTATTCATGGTCTCGCGGGAGGATCGGGTATTGCAGTTGCAATTGTCATCATGGCAACTGGCCACGTGTCGGGTGCACACATAAACCCAGCAGTCACACTTGCATTCGCCACGTTCCGTCATTTCCCATGGGTACAGGTGAGTGTGTGTGTGTGCGCGTGCGCGTGCGTGTATAGTGACCCTGTTCTTGTTAGGTACCCATGTACATTGTAGTACAACTTGCTGCTTCAATTGCCAGTGCATTTGTGCTCAAAGGTATATACAGTCCCACAGAGGTTCTCGGTGTTACTGTTCCGGCTGGTAGTTACCTGCAGTCGCTGGCGTTTGAGATTTTGTTAACAACGGTGTTGATGTTTGTCATCACCAGCGTTGCAACTGATACACGCGCTGTAAGTATACACACACATCTACGGTGTATCTATAACATACTTACAGGTTGGCGAGTTGGCTGGAATAGCTGTGGGTCTAGCTGTCTATTTGGACATACTTCTTGGAGGGTGAGTATTACTTGATTAGAATATTCCTACTATATAAATGTATATATACCTTGTTTGTAGGTACGTGTCTGGGGCGTCGATGAATCCTGTGAGGACACTTGGACCTGCACTTGCGGCGGGAGAGTACAAGGGACTGTGGATATATTTTGTTGGGCCTCTGCTCGGTGCACAGATTGGAGCAGGCCTCTACACACTCATCCGATTCGAGGCCCATGAAGAACGCCGCAAAGTGTTTAGAGATTGATTGGCAAAAATATGACTGATATGTCTACCTGCGTGCGTGTATGTATGTGTGTGTGTGTGTGTGTGAGAGAGAGAGAGAGTATACAATTTGAACTTACGTTGAATAGTTGCTTAGAAGCTCAGGGATGTCGTGAGTAAGCATATCGTCAACAGACTGAATCATCGATGGTCTGAGTCGATGGAAACAGTTTATGTCATGGACGGCCAAGATCTTTCTAAATACTTCTACCTTTGGTAAGTCTCCTGTAGGCAGATGGTATCTGCTCTGAACCTGTTTATAAAATTCAGTTTCAGGGTGTGCACATATATAACCATGTAATTTATACTTTACATACCTTTAAAAACTCTTCCTCCAAGTTTTCAACAAGACTACGGTGAACTTTAGATTTCCCCCATAAGATTGGCATTTCTTTCTTCAAGTGTCCTATGAGATATGCATGGACTTTAGCTGCATGCGCCCTCTTCACAAACTCACTTACCTGCATTAAGTATATACAATTATAAACCAAATACTTATATACACTTAATATATATCAGTTATAAAAACTTACTCTTCTATCACATGATTTCTTGGGAAGTTCTTTCAAATCATTTAGTAAGTCTTGCTTTTCCATGTCCAAAAGTTCCTTGTTCACAGTGATTAATCGAGGGTTGTCGTGAAATGAACTGCTACAAATACCAATCAAACAGCATAAAATCAGTATAAACTATACATACCTATACAAATACAATCATAAATATAGTTGAATCTACTTAGTGTGCATACCCGATGTATACTCGCATGACTTCCGGTGTGTTCACAACTTTACCTAGTGACCACATAAGCGCTCCATACACTCTCATCAACTAGAAAGGAAGTATATATAAGCACACAGAAACATATATATATATATATATATATATATATATATATATATGTCTTGGTTTTTTTCTGCGTGTGTATGTGCGTGCGTGCGTCTGTGCGTACGTATATAGACCTGTTGCATTCAATTGGTGAAGAATAACATGCATAATATATACGATCTGTGTATATTTACGTGATATTCATGTGCATATGAGTATACACAGATTTAACACAGACGTACGTACCTGTTGCATGTCGATGTCGTCTACTTTGTTAAGAACAACACGGATTTTATCATCGTTTCCACGAAGAGACTCTATAACACGTTTGAACTCGTCACTTATGTCGAGCTTGTGGGGATCGAACAGCAGAAATATTAAATCTGACTTAGCCGCAAACCATTCCGTGACACCAACGAAGTCATAGCTGCGCTCTGTACGCTGCTTTTCACCGGATAATACCCCAGGTGTATCAATAAACGTCATCTCCTTTAACATCTACGAAATATAGACAATTACGTACATAAACATATATACACATATATGTCCGCAAGTGTGTGTATTGATAAGATATACATATAGAGAAACTTACTGGATGAGGCATTTGTGCACACTCGAATTTGGATAGAAATGCTGATCCAAATCTCTTGAGGCCTCCAAATGGCATGTTAGCTTGCACAGAGACAGTGTTCCCCGGTACAGTCTTCTCATCACTTCCATCCTGTAAAGCATATAAATAATCATATAGAGAATAGTATGTAAGCTTATAAATGTAAAACATACCATTACAGCAACGAAACGATCGGTAGTAGGCTCTGGTCCAATGTGAGCTCCTGAAGCATGCAACAAATGAGCGAAGAAGATCTTGAGCAAAATCCAACTGCATGCATTTCCAGAAAGGAAAACCCTCAAATATATGCACATATACATACACGTAAGCATCACCATACACGTGCTACATGATACATATAGATGTATACGTAACCCAAATATGATATACAAATTTGTACCACACACACACACAGAGTACTGACCAGGATAGCTCCTGCCAAGAATGTGACTGATAAACGTGGTTTTCCCCGTGGAGTATTGCCCGAGAATAGTCACCATGGGTTTTGCTTCAAAGTCGTTATCAGTCTTCAATCAGGAACAAAAATCAGAATTTTACACATCCAATATATGTATATGAATATGTTGGTGTATGTATGTGTGTAAATACGGAATGTATACACCACATGTCTATATGTGTGTACGTGTATACTATAAATGTGCAAATATTTATCTACGTACCAATGCCGGACCAGAGAAAACGTTAAATTTGTACAAATTCTCAAGTGGCTTCAGCTTACGCTTGTAAAGATTTTTCAATCCGCTCACCACAGCCGCCATTTTATCGGAAGAAGCCTGCGCTTAGCGTGTATATGTATGTGCATGTTTCTATTGTATTTGTATATATGTGTCTGCGTATTACCGTGCGAGGAAGACGCAAAGCTGCTTGCGCCATGGATGAAGATCCCTAACCTTAAGTTAATTGCCCTAATTACCATTAATTTCGTGGGAACCAATAGGACACCAAAACGTGGACGGCTTTGAAAAATTCTGTGATGCAGCGGTTACCGACCACGTGTCTTGATTGATCAAACGATAATAAGAGGTGATTAACCCTTTGTGTTTGTCCGTTCTTCGTTTTGGCGGCCACAAAAGAGCAGGCGAACAAGTGATTTTTTCTAATTTTATTTTTATTTTTGTGTATACGTTTTCCATAAATTCTTGCGAGCTCCCTCAATCTTCCTGGCCATAACAAGGTAACAAAGAGTTCAATTCATTTTGATATTGGGTTTTTTTGGGGTTTATATATATAAACATAGCAAGTCTGTATGTGGATATATATGTGAATCTCTTTGGTACTACAGTATTCCATACATGAAAATGGTGAAGTTTTTGGGGGTTTTATTTGGAAATTTATAAAATTCTTAGGTGGGTTTTGCTTCGTACACATAGATACACATGCAGCGTTTGTGTTTATATGTATTTGTCTGTCTATGTACGAGGTCCAAGATACTGGAATTTGACATGATGCATATATTTTAGGTACAATCTGTCGTTGTCACCTGAAGATTCCAATGCAAAGTGAAGAGGTGGGTTTTTCTAAATTTGAAAATATCTGTTTTCTATTCCATTATTTTACTATATATGTTATGTCTGGACTTGTTCGGTAGAGTAGAATGGTAGTTGTTCTCTCTCTCTCTCTCTCTCTCTCTCTCTCTCTCTCTCTCTCTATCCAAGTTGTTGGTTTATTATATATACAGTCACTCGCACGGTAATACGACTAACTTGTGTGCATATGTCTATATATTTTTAACTTGCTTTATGTTTCTTTGTACATTTATGTGCATGTAATATGTGTAAAGAACACACACACACACACACACACATATCTGTGTATGCTAGAAGCAGCCGAAGTTGCTACAGTCACTGGGACACAAAGTGTTCGATTTGGCCCATTATGCCACGAATATAGTAGTGCAGCTTCCCAAGCCTCTGGGCTACGTCGGGGAAAGCGTCATGCAGCCAATTGTCCAAGTTGCTGAGAACCAGAGCCTACAAGTCCTTAAGTTCCTGGACAACCAGGTGTGTGTGTGTGTTGTAATACATTGAGTATATACTTGAAGGGTGTATATATTCCTGTACACACACGCACACGCACGCACGCAGGAGGTTAATGTGTTGTTTACAGCTCTATACGGTTGGTGAAGTCATTGAGAAATGCTTACAGAGTGCAGTGAGCGTGGTGAGCATACCAAAGGAGGTTACTACAAAGCTGGCCGAGCGTGGACTGGTCGGTTCGGCAGGCGATATGTGGGTTAACTATCAGGATCCGGTTAAGAAAACGACTGAACCAGTCGTCCGAGTTTTCCATAAACTTCCGGGGTTTGGCTTGGTTTATGCAGTGGGGAGTATGGTGTCCGATTGGCTCGTGGAACATAGTGAAGTTAAGGAGAAGGATGTTCATGCATTGGAATCACACGAATATATAGGTCAGTAACTATGCATGTGTGTGTGTGTGTGTGCATCATTTCATATAAATACGACATTAACATACGTATATTTGTGTATGTATGTGTATCTGTTTACACACATGAATAAGAGGAACATAGAACACACACACGTACAAGGATACTAATTAGTTTTTAATCAGGGGATAAACTTGGGGATGATGAGCATAAGGAGCACGAGTATGTAGAGGGGAAGGTGGATGAAACAAGTGACGTGGGGATGACGGAGGAGGACGTGGTTCATGAGTATGTGAAGGCGAAGGTTGAGGAAGAGGAGAAGGTGAACAAGGCGAAGAAGAGGTCAGATGAGGATGAGAGTGATGAGCTTACCAAGCTCATCGATGCAGGGTGGGGATTGGGTTCTGCCTAATCTGTGTGATTAAGTATTGTTGGTGTGCTGTGAAATGAAATAAATGTATAGGATTATTGTGTTGTGTGTGTGTGTGTGTGCGCATGTGTGTGTGAGAAGAGAGGTACAAGAAAATACGCAAATATCCAGCTTGTACATAAGGAGTTTTATGTTTTGTATAGTCACTTATTGAGAATTATCTTAATTAATAAACTTTATTAATTAATATTGAATGGTAATCCCAATTATAAATATAAATTTGTATAAACCAGTAAATTATATATTAAAACGTTAAAGTATATATTTATATAAAATTAATAGTATAATTATTTATATATTTACATACCTACACAGAATATAGCTCTTTTGATATCATTACAATGCATTATTAAATCGTAATATATATATGTATATGTGTGTGTGTGTGTGTGTGTACATAAATAAATTATTAAATTTACTAAATATTTTGATTTTTAAACATGACATTAATTAAAAACAGGTTCACTCTTAAACTAATATTTATTTATTTTGTTGTGTGTACATTTATATAAATTTAATAAACCTAATTAAATTATGAAAATATTTAATATATAGGAATATGCTAGTAATGTGCGTCTCTTCTCAAAACGAATGTAACCCTAGGGTTTTGCTTCTCTGGGAAAAAGAAAATGCAGAGGGAAGAGGAAGAGAGCAAGCCGGATTGGAGTGTAGCATGGGGCAAGAAATGGGTGGATCTTCACCAGACAACAGGAGGAGGAGCCCGTTCATTTCAAGCAGGAAATCGAGGCGTGGATCGGGCAGGCAGAGCCTCAAATTGGCTGGCCATCAAATCTATGTGCGCAAGAGCTTGTTTCCCCCTCTTCTCAAGTCTGGGGATGCAAACATGCCCGGGATTTCGCCAGGAATCTTGGCAAGCGCAAGACTAATGTCATTGTCCGGGTATGTATACAATGTATGTATGTTATACATATACAATATGCCTACGGGTGTGTGGTGTGTGTGGGTGATCTATAACTGTTTTTACTATCGTCTTGTTTATAAGTATTTTAATTGTATTGATCATCACAATGGGTAGAACAACACACACACACACATGTGTGTGTGTGTGTTAACTAGCTGTTTATTTGTAGCTGACATTATTATCTATTATGTTAAATATTTACATTTTTCTATTGTTTTCTTGAGAGCTTTTGTTGGTCAGGTCGAGGTTCAGTATTACAACTTCAAGTGTATTGTCACGAATGGACCAGTGTTCACTAGATTTTGGTACAACTGTTAGTGAGAGAGAATATGATTTAATTTGAAACATGCCTTTCACAGACATGCTATCCGATGCGTTTCCGGCCCATGCAAGGTTTGCAAATTAAAATTAATTATCAATATAGTTAAGTAATTAACTCTTGGTTAAGTAATGAATTTACTATTACAGAGAAAGAATACGAGCTAAGGGTGAAACAACAGCAGGCCGAGAGGGCTATAGCACAGAAAGTGAAAATCGAAACTCATAAAAAGAAGGATAGAATTAAATCTTTTGCTGCACAACGTCAATCCGTTCGCAGGTAACAAAATATAAATTTAATTAATATACTACTTACCAAATATGTTAAATAATTAATTATTATTGTTATTATTTGTTTAGATTTTAAACGATCAAGGGTTCAGAAAATCCATCTCAGGGACCTATCTTGACAACTCAGATGCATTCAGGAGAAAACGAGAAGTATGTAAATAATAAATATATTAATAGTAAACAATAAATATTTTAATTAGCTATTTTAAATTTATCAACTATAATACATTTCTTTATGAACGATACTTTATAGGAAATGGAAGAGAGTGAGTATGACACACGCAGTGAGGAGTTGATTGAAGAAGAGAAGAAGGTAAAGAAGACTATATATGTACATGTAGTATGAATGTGTATTTATATGGACACAAACACATGCACACGCACACACACTGTACTTTGTGTGAAGATAGACGAAGACAATGCATGGATTGTGAAAACACTGGAGGACCACGATACAAGGGAAGATTTAGAACATCGTGTGATTCAAAACATGATGCAAGATTCAAGCCTGTTTAGATCACTCAGGATTATGTTACGTATTGCGGAAGGAAATAAACACAGGCATAAGCAGGTTCGTGCTTAATCTATATGTTATAATTAATAAGTTTAACAAATCATTATTAATTATATTTCAGACTCACAAAAAGTATCTGGGTGATCTGGAGCAAATATGGTCTACAAAGGAGATTAATAAAGAAACAGAGCTTGGCCTTGCTCAAAAGGACATGCGAGGAAGGCTTGTTGACTTGTATCGTGCTCTACAGGTACACACACACACACACACACACGAACAGCTGATATCTACAGTGTATACGTGTATATATGCGTATATTTAACAGGCTGCTCGAACCAGCAAGATTCCAACTTATCCTCCTGTATCTAGAAGTGAAACACCTGCTAGCATGTGCTACTGGGATTCTGATGAAAGGTACGTAGTCATATACATAAGACACACATAATATATACATAAATGCGTGTGCGCGCGCGCGTGTGTGTGTTATGTTCACATGCACCTACAGGCTAATTCGGTCATTTGCTTAATCAGATACAAGAAGGGATCCTCACTTGAGAAAGAGCTGCTCTCAAATCTTAAAGTTACTCAGTTTAAAAAGATAAGGATGATTAAAGAGAGAAAACAGGTAAGCTAGAACTTGAGTTGCATATGTTCATAGATACATACATAACTTAATCATATATGTATACAAGATATATAATGTACCATTATGATGCTTATACATGTGTCATTTTTGGGCCACTGGGGGCAAACAATCTGAAACATAAACAGAAAGTTAAAGATTAGTTTGAACTCTCTGTGTGTGCGTGTGCGTGTGTTAAGGAGGTTTACCTCAAGAGTTGTGAATGCTAATCTCATTCTGTCGGCAACAAGGGACGGTTCTTCTGCTCTCCCTAATACAGCCATTTGTTCCATTTGTAGTGTCTTCACTGGTAGCCTACATATGCAAACTTACACATATGTGTACACACACACACACACAGGTTTACAGCAACGTATGTACCTAGTGTGTCACGTGAGATGGTATACACCTGGTGTGATGTGTATCTAGATATACTAACAACTAGATACAATCTATATGTTTATCTATATAAACATACATAGGACACACATACTACGATTTGTGTGTGTGTGTGTCTCTCTCTCTCTCGCTCTATATATATATATAAACACACGCACACACACACAAAAGGCTTACCATGCCATTCCACGGTTAATATGCATTAGCGATAATCCCGCAAAATCCTTTCCATTCAAGGAAAGATTGAGATGTGAGAGCTGATGACGTGGACCATCGGACGACTGTGGGCGGTGGACTTGACATAATTGATGCAAATACTATTATCACCCATAACATACATTCTTCAACCTTGTCATTAGGAAAAAGAAATTTAATTAACATTGGTTATTAATGTAAATTAAATAAAAATGACAAATAAAATGTTAATTAATTAATTTTAATAAACATAAAATAACTAAAAAATATCAAACCTCTTTATGAGTAATCCCTGAACTAAGTAGTTCTTTGCGTAATCCTTCTTCTGTACAGCCCACTGCATAAGCAGTCACTACTCCATTTATAAACTCCTACATAAAACATTAGTAATAATAATCTTTGATTAATTATCCTAATTAAATATAAAAAATAATAAATAAACCTGGAGGTTTTTACTAAACCCGCCCTCGACTACGTTCTTATAACGCTTATGTACTCCCATAGCTATGCCCCGTGGTGACCGAAATTCATCATCAAATACCCTTTCTGATCTCTATATTAAATTAAGAAATAATTAAAATTAATGCAATAAAAATATTCACATTATTAAATTAACTATATTATTAAAATTAGAAAAATTACTGACCGAGAAAAATAGCCTCTGTTGCTTGCGGAATCTGAGCGTGGGAGGGATGTAATTGCCATGACCTTGTAAGAATTTTCTTTGAAAATTGTAATTATTTAAAAATTTCACTGTAGAACTAAATCTATAAAAACATAGGCTTGCAGCCATAGTTTAGGATGAACAATTCAATTCAGAACATCGCATCTGCTGAAACATTCCGTTTCAGAATTTCAGCGGATTAGTGCATCCTAGCCCTCGATTCTCTTATTCATAGTGTCCGTTGGATCGTGGACAATTTTGAATCTCCCGCCTCCAATTCTTAGTTCCACTCAAATTATATCTTGAATATTCATTTTGCATAGCTACTTTATTATGATTTGTAATGTATTTATATAATACATTTTGCGTATTTAATAAATATAAATAATAAAAATTAGAATATTTAGTACAAATCGAAAAGAAGATAATAATTAAATAAATTTGAACTTTATTCTTTATCCTTGACCTTAAAACTAATCCAATCTTTACCCTTGACCTTAATCTTTACCCTTAATTACATGTCCATTACTGGCCCATGGCGCCAAAATTTGGCGCCGCAGTACGGAGCGCGGGAAAACATTTGAGACATTAAGGCGTTTTTTAGGGTTTATGCCGGGATAGGTTTTCGTCGCTAGGCGCTCAATCGATCGCCATCTCTCCAATCGATTGTCAGGTTCGTAAGATTGTTGTTGTGTAGGGTTCACATTTCAATCGCCCGAAGCTCATTGGCCGCAGCTGCAGATTCCACTCAACCGATCTCATCCAATCCGCAGCGAGTCTGGGGTTTTAGGGTTCTTCGGCCATGATGGAGAACTATCAGAAGCTCGAGAAGGTAGGAGAGGGTACCTATGGCAAAGTCTACAAGGCAAGGTGTAAGGTTACAGGTAGACTGGTTGCTTTGAAGAGACCAGATTGGATATGGAGGACGAGGGCGTGCCTTCTACTGCCCTTCGTGAAGTTGCCCTATTGCATACTCTGTCCCAGAGTATTTACGTTGTCAGGTAATCTACACATACAATTAGTTCATTTCTATGCGTAATCTACTACGCAACAAAGTCTTGCATTCTCCTCTGTGTGTGTGTGTGTGTAAACAAACCCCTACTACATGTAGTATACGGGCATTGTCCCTTCGTTTCTGTATATAACTACATTTTGTCTATGCTTAATCCTTTAGAGTATTTATTAAGTTCCATCATTTACAGGCTTTTATGTGTAGAACATGTTGATAAGGGTGGGAAGAAACTTCTATACCTTGTGTTTGAATATCTTGACACGGATTTGAAGAAGTATATGGATGTGAATCGCTCTAAATCATTCGGCTTAATGTCCTCCAGGATGATCAAGGTAACCATCACTTAATAAAGCAACAAGACACAGACAGACACGCGCGCGCGCGCACACACACATACACACATATAGTGTGTGTGTGTGTGTGTGTTACTATGAGAAGTGAACATATGTATGTCATGACACTAAACTTCTGTATTTTCCAGAGTTTTATGTTCCAGCTGTGCAAGGGAGTTTGCTACTGTCACAGTCACGGTGTCATGCACAGGTGTGTTCTGTTTCTAACGCGCACACAGACGTACTGGGTGTATGTCTATATGTGTATGTGGGCGTTCATATATATTTATGTATATAATGAGCTAATTATCTAAATTCATTTTTTGATATAGGGACCTCAAGCCACAGAATCTACTTGTTGACAAAGAGCGTGGCTTATTGAAGATTGGAGACCTCGGCCTTGGGCGTGCCTTTACAGTTCCATTGAAGAGCTATTCACGAGGTACATTGCAGAGAGAGAGAGAGAGAGAGAGAGATTTATGTTTACATATTTGCAGATTGTTACGCTGTGGTACAGAGCTCCGGAGATTTTACTGGGAGCTACAAATTACTCAGTTCCTGTGGACATGTGGTCTGTAGGTTGTATATTTGGTAAGCTCTTCCAGCTATTCTCTAAGTGTGCTATATATCTATGTATATATCTACATATTGATGCGTAATGTGTACTCACGCACACACACGGATATGTATGTATGTATTTCTGTGTGGTGTGTCTGTCTGTCTGTCTATATATATATATATATATATATATATATATATATATATATATATATATATATATAGAGAGAGAGAGAGAGAGAGAGAGAGAGAGAGAGAGAGAGAGAGAGAGAGAGAGTTTCACTGCTGTTTTGCAGCTGAGCTCGCAAAGAGAAGCGCATTATTTCCAGGTGATTCTGAAGTTCAACAGCTAATGTACATATTCCAGTAAGTTATCGTGCGTGCGTGAACATAATATGCATTGCATATATTGTGTATGCTATTTAATTATATTATGATATAAACCGCTATTCTCTAGTCGATCGTTATCTCATAATAATTATTGATATCGTTTATATCAATCAGCATAGCTATTGTATATTATATATCTGGACATAACTCATTCATTGTTGAACAGCTAAACCCACTATAGATATACTGTGTTAAATCACTGTTAAAAGTCTGTATGTATAATTATAATTTAACATATTATATAGCATACTAATGATTTTCTTTTTTTTTTTTATATTTTTGGTAAAATAACAGGACAATGGGAACGCCAAATGAAGACGTTTGGCCTGGCGTTACCAAATTACGTGATTGGCACGAGTATCCTCAGTGGCCTCCAAGGAGTTTGGAAGAACTCATCCCCGGTCTCGAACCCGATGGCATCGATTTACTTGAGGTACACTACCACGTCTATACAAGTGAGTATATACATGTACATCTGTATATTTATCTAGATAAGCATATACTGATTAGAGAGATATATACTTAATGACTATACTGTCGTGTACAGGGGTAATTTTGTGTACTTTAGTTGCATATGTACATTGTTGTATAAAACTTGTAATACCAAATATTAAATCACATTTTAACTTGGTTTGTAAGGTTAAGCACGTGTGTGTGTAGAGTGAGAGAGAGGGGGAAGGCGCTCATACTTATGTCAGAATTGTCTCGTAGTCTATGTACGTTTAATAACATATAGAATACATGTCAACATATCACATCCATATATACATGTGTTAGAAGCAGATGCATATTAGAAAATGTGTGTGTGTGTGTGGGCGCTTGCGTGCTCCATGGGCTATGAGCATTTAACGATACATGTCATTTACTGTATAACTGTTAACAGAAAGCTTTATATTCAAATGGACTATTATATCTTAATTATATCATTAAGTACGAGTGAATTATATCTTAATGTCACACACACACACACACACACGTAATGTTACTCTTTGCAGAAAATGCTGACGTACGATCCTTCGAAGAGGATTTCCGCAAAGGCGGCTCTCTATCACCCTTACTTCGATGACCTGGATAAGTCACAGTTTTGAGGTTTAGTTTAGTACAGGTTTAACACAGTTTTCTTGTTGTCCATAAAGCTTTTGTATAGAATCGAGCTTAGTAATATCCAGTCTTTACTCTTTATGTGTATGTATAGGTGTGTGTATGAACTGTTTAAAAAATTGAATTTTAAAGTTATAATAAACTATTTAAAAATGCAATATTTTTAATTAAAGTGTAATATTATTACATATACAGATTTTTACAAAAAAAATCCCATTTACTCATTAATAGGTAGCTCATATCTGCACATTGGACATGTATTATGCTTCTCTAACCAAGGGAGTATGCAGTTTTCATGATAAACATGTCTGCATGGCATCTCCCTCGCCATGGTATCAATCTCAAAGTCTTCTTGACACACAGGACATACCATTTCTTTTACTGAAATACACACTCTTGGCATTCTATGTATAGCTGACACCGAAGCCCCTTGATTAGCATATTCAGGAACCGTTAGCAATTCCAAATTAAGCTAACTTCCATATCATGGATAAATTATTTACGCTCGCCTCTATTCTATATAGATCATCTTCATCTTCGTCAGTTACCTCATATAAAGCATCTGCACCAATCATATGAAAATTGAATTCTGTGTTATCTGCACCAAGCATATGAAAATTAATTGTGAATTTTCATTTTCCTCTTGTATACTTTCTATATCATTTTCGTTCATGTTTGTATATATCTTCGTTCAAATCAAATTGAACATATGAGCCTCTTCCATATCTTTAATTCTATATCATCATTATCATCGTTTTCGTTATTATAATCTTCAGTGACCATATCCGATGCTGCATCTGTGTCTCCGTTAAGATTCATGTTAATCGAACTTAAAATAAGCATTTCCTGAAAAATTCTAACTTCTGCATGAGTATTCACTGTACCATCCCTATCTTGAATGTCCTCCATATTATGAAACCTAATTAGCCCTAGGGTTATTAAAAACTTATACTAAATAAATACTTAAAAGTAATGTAGACCTAGACCATTCTAGATAACACAATATAATTTAAAATTAAGTTACCTTTAAATATAAAAGGTGGTTGAAAGAATATGGTTAAACACTGTTACATGAAATTGTTATATCATAGGATCCTCTCTCTCTCTCTCTCTCTCGTATATATATATATATAAGTACCAATAAGTATTATGAGTACCCTCCGTAAATGTTTACATAACATAAAGAAACATAATACTTAATAAGCATTATAAATTGTTCGTTAAAGTTAAGATATCTTATAAAATTGCTTGTATTTACCTTTCTCTCACACACGCAAACATATTGTTCGTGTGTATGCTCAAATTATATACAATTGTTTACTTTAGGTTTTAACATAGACGAGAAGAAGCGGATTAAGTCTTTAAAAAGCACGTCTGCTTGCGAGATTAATTTATTAAGTAGCTGTATAGAAACCCATAATCGATACTTTAACATAGGTAAAATACTCGTAGAAAGTATACACGTCTGGGGCCACGTGTAGCCATAGGATCTTGACGCGATGAAGTATTGTGCAGTCCTTAATCTATGGAACTAGGGTTGTAAAGTTACGCTTCAGAACTATGTCAAACTGGAGAAGCTAGAAGAGCGTGGGTTATGGAAATCGTACAAGGCTCACAAAGATGTTAGATTGTATGTGTGAGAAGGCTGAGATTAGATACGGAGGAACAAAGGTGTCTGTTGCGTGATATTGCCTTATTACTTTCCCTTTTTTTAAGAATATATTCACATTCACTTTAAGAATTTATATATAGATTGCTGCAGGTTTTCTGTAGATTTTTTAATATAATGCCTACTGCAGGTTATTAATTAGGGATAAAGATGACAAATCACTGTTATACCTTATTTTTTTAACACTTTGAAAGAGATTAAAGAGCACATGCATCTTATTTCATCCGACCCAACGTACCTCAAGAGTCAAAAATAAATATATATATATTAAATATATAAATAATAAGTCTATAAAAATTGTAAGAGCTCACTTTGTGTTTAAGTTAACTACTTCGATAAGTTAGTTACAATTGTATCTTATATAGAATAATTAGAGATTTGGATAATAACTTGTCAATTTTGCATTCTTACCAATACAATTTAGGGTAGATTGTATGATCTATTCAAAATCAAAATAGTAGAAATTATATTTATATTTTTAGTTTTAAGTATAAGAGGACTTGCATAGTAAAGGCATTCGGCGTATACTTGTGTTTCATTATTAACTTTTTAAGTTTGAAATATGTAATGTTGTGGATAAGCTCTTAAACAAGGGTGATGCTTTAATTATAAAAAGCATTAATTAAGGCTCTACTTATCAATTAACAAAGAAAACTTGTTAAATTTGATATGTTATGTTTGGAAGTGTTAATGAGTAAAAATAGTGGAATATAAGTTTAAGTGTATGTACCTTTTTAAATAATTAATATTCGGTGGGATTTAGAAGTTGGTGTTGCTTTTTAATATTGACTTTATCTTAAATTAAATACAATTATTTAAAAAGTTAATTTTTAAATTTACATCATAGTTGCAAATGTGGGTACTCAAAAAATATTCAAAGTATGTATTTTCAATTTTATAGAATATGGGAAGTGAGATTTCTTTTTTTTTTTACTCAGATTTGATAGTGTTCCTTGAATTTGGTTAAATGAAAGTACGATATCGAGTGACTAAATTAACTCAAAAAGATTTGTACCTTATTGATGATTGTGATATAAGATCCCTATCATATAATTTAATATCCGGTTCAAGAATATAAGTTTTTTATCACTTAATATGTTAAAAATATTATATTTTAAAATTTGAAAGTATTTGTGATAATATTATAAGATTGGTTATAAATAACTTAATAAGGTATAATATGTTGAATATTGAGATTGAAATGTTCAATATTGAGATTTGATTATAATCACATGGTAGCCTTAACCATGAGATAAAAAGACTTAAAAAAAGAAATTTGATTAACACTTTAATTAGGTAGCAATTTAGTGTTGTAACTTGAAATATAATTTTTAAATTACTTGAAAAATGAAAAAAGTTTCTCAATACATTGCTTAAGGAACAATGTACAACTTGTGGAATTATTAAGTATTTAAAATAAATACTGTATCTTAATTCAACTAGATATAATATTCGAATTATAAGATATAATTGAAACATGAAGTTGGTGTGGCGTTTCAATGTCAAATAACATTAATGTGGAGGTTGATACCTTGTTAAATTAGTTAAATAAACCAAATGCTGATTCATGATAGTTCTTAATTCCTAAATGACACTTCGAATACTGAAGTAACATTATATTTTCATTTTAAAACAGAAAGTCTGATTCATTTTAATTAAATCGATATTCATAGTACAACCTTGCATTTCAATGAGTTGATACGATTGTAAGTCATATCCGCTAATATAACTAATTAGTACACTTGAGATTTGAACATTAAACGTCTGGTATTAATATCAAAATTGTAATTGTTTATAGAATAAGGATTAGTTTAAACATACTTGTTAGAACACTAATTGCTTGAATTAGTAAGAACTTATAATTTATAGTTTGAGGGAACATTTACATAACCAGTTTGAGAATGAAAATGAATATAATGTTTTAAAGCATGTAGTATTATAAGTTTAGGGAAACTCACTAAGTTTAAATATTGAAATTTAAAATTTTGTTCTTTGGATATGAGTATAATAGAAATAGAACAATAATTGAGACACATGATATTTAGAGATTGTTGATTTAGGCACTATATGTTGAGTTTCCTGATTTCCACATCAGTTTGTTAAAAATGTCTGTTAACTTATATTTGCTCTTTGAATTTGTCAGTGTTTTGAAAGAGTACAAAGCTGATTATGAAAGATAAATGGTAGTGATATGACACTTGGTTACAGATTTGACTTAAATTTAATTTTTATTAAAAATGAATTTATGTCAATGACATACCAAGTGGATGGACTAATTTATATTGTCATGACCTTGTTGTATACATGTGTACATCCATGTGTTTATGGGATTGCCTCTAGGTAGATTAACATGTTTATAAGGAATAAGGTTTCAGAAATAATACTCTCATATCAAAAAAGAACTTGATTTCGATAAACATCGTATGTCTAGTTTGGCATAATTATACACTAACATGGGATATGTATAGTAGCAAACCTTATGCAGAAGTATGAGAAACATTGAGGGAGGCAGAAATATGAGGCTATAATACTATAACATGTGGAGTTGTAGAACCATTAGAAAATCAAGAAACATGAAGCTATTGGGTTAAGCATTTGAAATAGCTTGTTTTGCACTTGACAATAGGGTTGTAAGTGTGTTTTAAAAGTTAACAAATCAAGTAAGAGTTTATTTTTTGTTAACTTAGGGGTCGGCAGTTAACATTAACTAAAAGCCTTTAATATAAATTCTACCATTATGTTGTTTGTGTCAGATGATAAACTTTACAGACGTGCAAAGGTCTCTAGGTGACTTCATGTTGTATGTGATGCCTTTGGTAGTTGAGTTTATGACTTAATAAACGATAGTTTTGAAATACTTGATTTCACATAATGCAAGGGGATAATGAAATTTATGTGAACTTTTTATTAACTTTGCATAGGTATGTGGCAAGCCACCTTTGTGACACTAGGTAAAAACTCTGACAACAATTATCTTTTGAAGTTTCTTAAAAAGTTGGACAACAAGAGAAAATGTGTTGGTAATGGACATAAAATGAACAATAGCATGGAACTATTAAGTGACATCATAAAGATATTATCACAATGTGTTATAAAATGTGATTTCATATTTGAGGTAAATAAAAAATAATAATTAACCCAGGAAGATGGAACACCTGTTTCATAAGGTTATAAACACTCAAGAATAAGAATAAGGACACCTTAAAGATCAATGAGAATATGTTGAATAAAATGATTAGTGACATGCACATTTAGATTCTAAACACATAAGACAAAAGTGATACACAAGACTTTTTAATCGAATTCATCAACCACCCATTCTTCCAAGCATACCCTCATATAGGCTGAAATTAAGGAGGTGCCATATCATCCTCTAAGAAACGTATACCTTTAACCATGCCTATGCAATAGTACATACTTAAGAATGAAAGAAAACTTTAATAATTTCTCAATTATGAGATCCTTATGGGAAAGTTTATGAAACTAAAGTGTTATTGCCAAGGATCAACTTAACACCATTTAACTCCTCTTCGACAAGAAACAATTCCTAATTAGCCTAACATTTTTAATGACTTAAATTCAAGGGTAATATATAAAAACAATTGGTATTTACTTGCATGGATCAATCTTAACACATAAACAACTTTATGTTACACTCAAAACATAAGGTTAAAGTTATGATTTAAGACACCTCAATGTAAGAAATACCATCCAAAATTTACTCTTAATATTATGTATAATGAAATTTTAAACTAAAAGTTTTGATGTAATAAAGTTTAATTAATTCAAAAAATGCATTGGAAGATAGATTCGTCAAATCACCGAAAGGTGAACATGTACATAAATTTAATGTTGGCCGACCTCGTCCAAGTTATTATAAACCGTTAGATTATGTCGACGACTGGCGAGAGAGATTTAGAAACATTATTTAACGCTGAATATTAATTTATTAGATCTAATGGTGAAATTTAAAGAATAATATGGTTACGGATGAGATCATAAATCCTGGGGATCCTGTGGGTTAAGGCACGTATACCTCAATACATCTATATTCGTGTGTGATATATGTTATAGTAGTTACTCGTAGTTTCCTTTTTTTTTTTTTTTCTTGTTTTGACTGTAGTTATATATGTATGTGCGGGCGTATATATACATAGGTTATAATGCATATATACTGTTTTCTAGTATATAGTGTGTGATATATTTACTAATTAGCTTGATTTTATTAATTATATTTATCACCTCAAGTAAATCAATGCCTTTTAGGAATTACGGTCTCCAAGACCGGAGGTTTATATATATATATACAGCTAAAGGAGTATATTTTATAGGCATTGAAGTAACTTAGTAAGCTATATGCTAAGCAGCTCTTATATATAGTACTGAATATTATGTTAAGGCACACACACAACATTATCAGATGGTGTATTAATGTATGCAGAAGTCTTGATATAAGAGGATATCTTCTTTTAAGTCATGGTTTGAGGATAAAGTCTAATATACACACAAGTGTGAAACAAAAACACACAAACAACAATATAGATAATATGTGTTTAGACTGTAAATGTTTTACATAACATAGATAAACATAATACGTGGTTAAGATAACTTATAAATTAAGTGGAATTTCTCTCTGACACACACACATTCATATTTCTTTATGTGTATGCTTAAAAATTCACACACGCATTCATATTTCTTTGTGTGTATGCTCAAATATAATCAATCGTTTGCTTTTTGACATAGACGAGAAGAAACCCGGCCTTAACATAAATAAAATACTCGTCTGAAGTGCATGTGGCAGCACAAACGAGGCTAGGAAGTCCAAGCGACAGCACAACACACACGTCTGGGCCACATGTAACCGTCGGATCTTTACGTGATGCCCAAGTATTTAAAGCTAAGAGATAGTGTGGAACTAGGGTTGTCAAAAGTCTCTAGCGATGCTTCAGAACTATGTTAAACTGGAGAAACTAGGAGAGAATGGATCGTGGAAATCTTACAAGGCTCGCAACGAGCATACAGGGCAGATTGTATGTGTGAGAAGGCTGAGATTAGATACTGAGGAACAAGGTGTTCAACCAACTTTGTTGCGAGATATTGCCATTTCACAGGATCTCTCTGGGTGTGAATACATTCTGAGGTAGTAAATCTATGAGTTATTATTTTCCCTTTATATAAGAATATATTCACATTCATCATTAATTTCCCTTTAAGAATTTACGTTCTACTATTATTATATTATCTATAGTTTGCTGCAGGTTTCTTGTAGATTCTTTAATTATAATGCTTGCTGCAGGTTATTAGGCAAGGAGTTTGTGGATAAAAACGACAAATCGCTATTATACCTTATATTTGAATACTTTGAAAGAGATCTAAAGAGCTACATGGATCTTATTTCATCCGACTCAACGTACTTCAGAATAGTCAAGGTAATATTGATATATATGTGTCTACATATTAAATATATAATAATAGGTCTATTTATATACATTCATGTTGTTTTTCAGACTATAATGTTCCAGTTATGCCTTGGAGTTTATTACTGCCATAGTCATGGAGTGATGCACAGGTTTGCCAGTTTCTGCTTTTATTAACATATATCGCTGTATAAAAATATAAATACATGTATATATGTATACATATGTGTATAAATCAATATACATGTGTGTTTTTATTATTCTGTTATATTTAAATTGTAGGGAACTTAAGCCACAGCATGTGTTCGTTGATGAAGAAAATTGTGTAGTAAAGATTGGTCAACTCAGAGCTGCACGTGTTTTTCATGATTCCTTTGAAGACTTATACACCTGAGGTAAATAAGATTATATATACAATTATAATACTTAATGTTAAATTGGATTTTATATTATGTTTAAATAACTTAATTATATTATATATTTGCTACATATTGGCCTGTTTTACAGTTCGTTACACTCTGGTATAGAGCTCCTGAGGTTCTGTTGGGAGTCTCGAAATACTCAGTTGCTGTCGATATGTGGTCTCTAGGCTGTATATTCGGTAACCTCTATATATATATATATATATATATATATATATGTATGTGTGTGTGTGTGTTTCTTTGTGTGTAGGTATACATATATTGACACACTATACAATACAGCCATGAATAAATACACACATCTTTTACAGGGGAGCTTGCAAAGACAAGTCCATTATTTCGAGGTGACTCCGAAGTTCAACAGCTCCTTCACATGTTCGAGTATGTACACTGTACATATACGTGTATTTATACACATGTAACATACAGTTTTTAACATACTTATGTATTAGAGAGAGAGAGAGAGTTATGTGTAAGCTTGTACAGGTTACTGGGGACTCCAATGAGACAGTGTGGCCTGGAGTTACCAAGTTAGGAAATTGGCGTGAGTTCCACGGTGGTCTCCTCAGAACTTGGCAGATGTAATTCCTGAGCTTGAATTTCAAGGCATTGATTTACTCAAGGTAATCAATAATATAGTTAACATATGTGTGTGTGTGTGTGTGTGGTGTTAAATGTTTTCTTAGTTATGTTTTATGTTATCTTGTTAGTACACACAACCAAAGTTAAGTAATATTAATGTTGTGCAGAGCATGCTGGTATATGACCCTTCTAAGAGAATATCTGCAAAAGCAGCACTTTGCCACCCGTATTTTGACGACCTGGACAAGTCATGTTTCTAAGGTTTAGCAATACAGTGTAATATCTTCTTTGTTAGACAAACTCAATCAAAATTCCATGTTTATATAACAGAATCTTATAAATATGTATATCTAACGTATGGTAACACAAAACCATGTACACACACTATACACGCGCACGCTTGTTCTCTCACTGCAAATAGGCCTTCCAACCACTTAGTGCCTGCTTTCTTTCCGCTTCTATCTGCTCACCCTCTTCTTGCATGCCTAACCTCTCATATATGTTCCGCATTAACACATAAGCACCTGCTACACTTCCTCGATCCTCATTAAGATCCACCAACGCACCAAATGCCACCTTCCCAATACACATGTTGCTCCATTTCCTGCACGCCCCTAACAAAGCCGTCCACACAACACTGTTGGCAACGAACGGCATCCGTCTCACAAGCAACAATGCCTCATCCAGCTTGTTAGCGTTTCCCAGTATATCAACCATGCATGCATAGTGTTCCATAGTCGGGTTAACACCGTATCTCGACATAGTTTCGAAACACTCCTGTCCTTCCTTAAGCATACCCGTGTGACTACACACTGTAAGTACTAGCAACACCGTCACACCGTCTATCTTCCCGCCGGACTCCTGCATCCGTTTCAACGAACGAAACACTCTCTCAACGTCTCCGAGCGAGCTGAATCCTCCAATCAGTGCGTTCCACGACACAGTGTCACGGACACGCATCCTGTTAAACACGTGTTCAGCAGCCGCCATGTTGCCGCATTTTCCATAGAAATCCACCAGAGAGTTTGAGACCATCTCGTCTCGTTCCATTCCAAACTCGGAGACTCTGTCGTGAATCGCCTGCCCAGCTTCTAACGCTCCCAAACACGCGCAAGCTTTCAATGCAGCAACGAGTGTAAGACGGTCCGGTGAGCAGTCCATGCTCTGAAACACCTCCAAAGCCATAAAACTCTCTCCATTCTCCACGTATCCAAGGATTAACACATTCCACGATACCACATCCCGCTTGATCATCCCATCGAAAACTCCACGCGCGTGAACCATCCTCCACACTTGCTATACACGTCGATAAGTGTGTTCGACACAACCACGTCCTTGTCGAACCCAAGCTCTCTAGCCGTCTATGAACGGATACCGCCTTCTGCACATCCAATCCCGCGCAAGCCTTCACTGCCGCAACGAGCGTAGCAGCATCTGGTGCACAGTCCATGCTGTCGAACACATCTAACGCGATAGACCTCTGTCCATTCTCCACGTACCCAAGGATCAACACATTCCAGGACACAACAGAACGGTGCATCATTCCATCGAAAACCCGACGAGCCTCTACCATGTCCCCGCACTTACTATACATATCCATTACCGTGTTTGCCACGAGTACGTGTTTGTCGAAACCACGCTCCCTCACCCTCTTATGAACCGACACTCCCATCTCCAACTTACGCAATCCTGCACAGGCCTTGAGTGCAGCAACATATGTAACAGAATCTGGTGCACAGTCCATTGCTGTTGAACACATCCAAAGCCACCAAACTCTGTCCATTCTCCACGTATCCAAGTATCAAAGCTGTCCAGGATATAACATCTCGGTACACCAGTCCATCAAAACACAACGAGCCTCTAACATGTCCCCGCATTTTCTGTACACATCAATGAATGTACTCCCCACGGCTACGTTGTTGTCGAAGCCGAGTTCTCTCGCCTGTCTATGAGAGAAACTCCTTGTGCAGACAGATCTCTCTCTCTAAACCAACACATGCCTTGACTGCAGCAACAAATGTAACAGCGTCCGGTGCACAGTCCATTCTTTCGAACGCTTCCAATGCCATCAAACTCTGCCCATTCTCCACGTATCCACGTATTAGAGCCGTCCAAGAAATAGCGTTTCGCTCTTTCATTGCATCGAAAACAAGACGAGCCTGAACCATGTCCCTACACTTGCTGTACATGTCTACCAGTGTGTTTGCCACAACTACGTCTTTATCGAACCCGAGCTTCTTTGCTTGTCTGTGAACGGACACCCCTTCTCCAACTTCTTCCCAGTTGACAACCCTGTACACGCCCTGAGTGCAGCAACAAACGTAACACGATTTGGTGCACACTCCATGGTGTAAAACATGTCTTAAGGCCACGGAACACTCTCCATTCTCCACGTATCGACGATCAAAGCTGTCCAGGAAACCACATCTCGGCGGGGCATCTTCAGGAAGACGTCCTTGGCGTCCTGCATGCGGCTGCATTTGCTGTACATGGAAATGAGAGTGTTGGCGACGTATATGTTCTTGTGAGCCAGAGTCTACTGCTTTACAATGTAGAGTTTCCCGCATTGTAAGTCCTTTCTTTTACCGCATTGCTTGAGCTTCACAACCAGGTCACTCGTGGAAATATGTGTCTCCTGGCTTCCTGATTTGCATGGTTGAGCTTTAGTCAGATGGGTAAGTTTATGTTCCCCCACGTTGAACTCTCCATTGTATGATGTGTGTGTGTAGACACTCACACCACATAACATACAGCTTATAACATTACATGCTAGCATGCAAGCATTCAACACACAAGTGCTCAATTACGTTAATCATCTGTACACACACACACACACGCACGCTCGCAACTCGATATTACAAATTTACCTTCGAAGTTTGTTAAGGAAATATTATATTTGCATAAAATAACAATTCAAAAGACATGAAATAGTAATAATTACAGCTGTAATAATCATAAATTCACAAAAAAAACAATAATTAAAAGTTTAAAAAATAAAAATACTGAGTAATTTATTATAATTTCTTTAAATATTTTTTATCAATATTTAATATATTGTCTATGCTTAATCCTTTAGAATTTCCATCATTTACAGGCATTTAAGACATGGATGTGAATCGCTCTAAATCATTCCTCCAGGATGATCTTAATAAAGCAACAACACACACACACGCACACACACGCAGCACATATATGTGTGTGTTAATAACAAATTGTGAGAAAGCGAATATATGTATGTCACGAATATATACTCTAAACTTCTGTATTTTTCATAGTTTTGTTCCAGCTGTGCAAGGGAGTTTGCTACTGTCACTCACGGTGCATGCACAGGCGTGCTCTGTTTCTAACACGCACACATACGTACTGGGTGTATATGTATGCGTTGCATATATATTTAAGTATGTATGGAACCTCAAGCCACAGAATCTACTTGTTGACAAAGAGCGTGGGTTATTAAAGATTGGAGACCTCGTGCCTTTACAGTTCCATTGAAGAGCTATACGCACGAGGTACATTGCGCGCACGCGCACACACACATGTATGTTTACATATTTGCAGATTGTTAACCTGTGGTACAGAGCTCCAGAGATTCTACTGGAAGCTACAAATTACTCCCGTGGACAAGCGATATATTTGGTAAGCTCTTCCAGCTATTCTCTTAGTGTGTTATATATCTATGTATATATCTACATATCGGTGCATCGATTTACTTGAGGTACACTATTAAGTTGTATATTAAACGTACTAACTATTGTTACCGTGTATATGTACATATATTGTTCTTTACTACGACTATATACATGTACGTCTGTATATTTACCTAGTAAGCATATACTCCGATTAGAGTAGTATATACTTCGTGTACAGGGATAATTGTTGTATACTCTAGTTGCATATGTACTTAAATCACATTTTAACTTGTTGTTTTGTACTCATTTAAGGTTAAACACGTGTGTGTAGAGTGAGAGAGAACGCTCAGATGCTGTCTTATGTCAGAATTGTCTAGTAGTCTATGTACGTGTTTAATATACATCAATATAGAAAATGTGTTGTGCTTCATGGGTTATTGCATATGTTACATCTCATTTACTATATAACTGTTAACTATTATATCTTAATTAAAAACTAGAATTATATATCTTAATGTTTCTCTCTCACACACACACGTACACACACTCTTTGCAGAAAATGCTGGCGTACAATCCTTCGAAGAGGATTTCCGCAAAGGCCATTCATGACCTGGATAAGTCATAACACAATTTTCTTTTTTGTAGAATCGAGCTTAGTAAGATCCCGTCTTTACTCTGTGTATGTATAGGTGTGCGTGTGAGACTGTTTAAAAAATTAAAATTTTAAGTTATAATAAACTATTTAAAAATGCAATATTTTTATTGGCAATTTTAATTGTAGTGTTAGTATTATTAAATATTTATTGGTTTATTTAATAATTTTAATTGATTTGTTTGATATATTAGATTCAGTCTTATGAAATTAATGTGTCCAAAAAAACGATGGATTTACATAGTTCATATTTGCATGTGTTCTGCTTATTTAACTTACTCAATCTTTTAACACCTTTTAACAAAAATAATCTAGAATATTCTACTCAATAATAGGAAAAATAAATAAAGTAAAAAGAAATTTAAAATAAACTAATCAAATTGGTTACTAATAAGTTTGTGAACTATGTCCAACTCAACTACATTATTCATAATGTAAAGCCTCTTTTCTCATTAATATCATCTATTCATACGCATTTTTTCTTTGGACAACTTGGAAGATCACATGTTCTCGGTGGTTGTGCATTATCCTTGTACAAGCCCTCTAAATCAAAAGGATAGATAACACTTATATATGCCCCACAATAAGTTTTAAATGAGTAACAAGGATGGGCATAGAATTGTACATGTTTCATCTGAAACACGATAGTTGCAATTGTATGAGCACAGTGACAGAATATTGATCTTCTGCCGACTGAATTAAGAACAAATCTTTGGGCAAGCCTCACAACCTGAATGTGGTGTTTTAAGTGAATTTTAAATATTGTCATATCAGCTAAATGAATGCATGCTTCATAAATATGAGTCTTAGTAATCTATTAATTAGTGAAAGCCATATCACTAACATCATCCTAAGCTTTACACCCTTTAAATCATTGTTTGAAGAACTAAGTTATCAACTTCAATATGATGAGTTTTAACATACCCAAGATTAGTAACTCATGTGCCTCAAGTAACCAAACATTAAAAGACTCTGTTATATTATATATTAAATGTTGAAAATGTTTTCCCTCAAAAAAATCAATTGCCCAATGCCTTTTATTTATAATATATAACACTCATAAGGCTGCATCTTCTTTTTTCTCATGCATTTTACTCATTACATCCTCAGAAAAAGCTAGAGAAATGGCTCGAATAATCATAAAAGGTGAATAAGTTTCAAACTCTTAAACTTTTTTAAAAAGTTTTCTACTAAGTATCTCATTTCTAAACTTACTACACATAATCAATAATAGTTTTTTGCCAATTAAAAAGGAATGTCATGCAACATTCATTGTTAATTACATTCTTCAAGTGCCAAAGAAGCCACTCCCAATTTGTGTCATTCTCAACATCAACCAGGTCAAATACTAAAAATATAACGCTTCTTTCATATCAACACCAATAACACTTAATAAGTAGCTTGAGAAGCAATCCTTAAGATGAATTCCATCTAGTTCAATTAAAGACTTATAACAAATAAATCGGTTAATCAACTCTAAACAACTGTTTAAAGCACCATGTCTCATCTTTTTTCATGAATACTTTGCTTCTAAGATTGCTTTTTAAAAGTTTTTTACAATATGAAAAAAGCTTTACATAAGCCTTTATGTGATTCTCATGAATCCCTTTAACTACTTTTGTTTCCCCTTTCAAACTTTCATGTACAATACATTAACACCATTCATATTTAACATCCCCAATTATGTTTTTCATCTTCAATCTTGATTTTTTTACCAAGTTTTATTGAAACTTATTAATAATCTATATATAAAGCTAATTATTAAGAAATGGGACTATAGACATACCCATTTTAATTACAACATGCATACATTTTAAAAGGTATTTATATAACGTTTTGTCTTGGAGAATCCCAGAGCAAGAACATGTTGTAGATGTAGCCACAAAGAGCCTCTTCACCCAAACACTTCTTTTGGCTCAACTTTCTGATCCTTTGTATAGCTCAATCCATTAGGTGCACCTTGCTTTCTTTGACCTTTTAGAATTTGAACTTCTTCTTTTAGAATTTGGAACCACCTACTTTGCATAATGAATATTGTGATAATGTAAATGGAGTTCATTAGGTTCAATCCAGTTTAAACTTTACACATAGTTTGGACACGAACATTAGTTAACGAAGTGAACTCAGGACTTTGAACATGTTTTCTCTTATTCTAGCACTTTATAATATTATATAAATATATAAATGGGGTTACACACATAGAGTAGAGGTCTAGAATAACATACTACAACATGAGAATGATATCTTATTGATTTATATATTTATAATAAAGAAAAAAAATAAAAAACATACGAGTGTGGTAAACTTTGTAAAAGAGAAGAGTCTAAACATGCATTATACTTAGCATGGCTCTCCATCTCTAAGAGTTACCTAAGTGCCTGCTGGGCCATGAGATGTTGAAGCTACTCATTCTCATGTTATAGTATGTTATTCTAGACCTCCCATTTCACCACCTCGGAGTTTCTTGGCCTCTCAAAGTTCTGCCTCAAACTCCCTCACTCTATTTTCAACTTTCCACAACCTCGTCTAGAAGTCCCTTGTTTGCTGTCTTCTGGGATTGTGAAGCTCTTGACACAAGAGCAAAGCATGGAGAGTGCATATGGGATGCTTGACATGGCTACCTCTTCTTCTGATCATCATCGTTTAAATGCCTATTTAATTTACCCATTTCATTAAGTAAGTGGATACCATTTTCACTCACCATATTTGTTTTTTGTGGTGTACACCAAACCCAATTACAAACTCAATCGAGCTTCCATGCCTGACCTGGCTATTTCAACCCAAACAAGCTGAGTTATTTAGCCCAACTACATTTGTAATTGAGATTAAAAGCAGACTGAGTTTGCAAGCTGCAAGTTTTCAAGACGAGCTCTACTGCCTATATGTTAAGGGCAATCTGGGTGCAGACAAGCTACAGAGACTGCGGGAGCTGTTTGGATTCGATGTTTCAACTGCACAGGCCATTGAGGATTTTGTAGCTACGAATAGGAAGAAGAAATCAAGTTTTGAAGGTTTTCCCTCTCTCTCTCTCTCTCTCTCTCACACACACACACACACACACACACACGTATCTGTGGCTCACTGTGTCAATGTATGTGTGTCTCTGTGATGTCTCAAATTGTTTATGTTAGATTTCTTTATGACATCCGGATGCTGTATGTATATAGCTACAGACATGCTGTTATATACAGACTGCGCTGCTAATGACTTTATGCAGAATCACATATTAAAGGTAACGTTTTACCCTGGTTAACCTACTGGGGATTAATTTTGTCTGTTTGTGCTATTTTATACATAAGTATTGGTTAAGATTGTTGTATTTATCAAAATTCTCACCATATACTAGTATGTACCCGTGTGTGTGTGCGTACTACCATAAAAACTGTGTGTGTGTATTTAGTGACTGAAACATGTATAATGGCAAATGTTGCAGTATATATTAAGGATATGCCATATGGATTGGTGTTATTATGTTAATCAAGTTAATTTATACAATTAAAACAAGTTATTAATATTTAAATTTTAACCGTTATATATAATATATAGCTCCAAGCCCTTACATTTTACATTCACTTTTATATTTATGATCATTGGTTCAATTGTGGGTTCTCTTTTATAAATATATATAAATATGTTTTTTCAATCCCTCTTGTAAATTTTATTCTGATTTTACAACTCAGAACATCAAAGTTTGAAGTTTTAAATTTAAATGTGATCGAAGGGTAAGTAATAACTTAACACACCCACATACATACTATGGTATGGCACTAAAAGAAGAAGCTAGACACAGACAAGTTTTGACGACGGGAGTGTTGGAGTTCTGATGGAAACTTATACAAAGTTCTTATTTTATGAAGATTAATTTGTTAAATTACAAATTTATAATAAGTCTGATTAGCATATTTGTCCGTAATAAACAGTAAAAATTACATTTTTCAGTTTCTAATTTATTTTACATATCCTTGTTAAATTTTGACATTGATAAAGAATTATTATGAAAAAAGATTACTATTCAATTATGACTATGTGAATGAATTTTCCAAATAAATTTTACTGTGTATGTATATTTACTACTTGCAGGTCAGTTATAAATTAAATTAAATATTGATATTATCTCATCTTATTCAATTTATATATAAAGAATATATATATATATTGTATATTGTAAGATTCTTTAGATGGTCGATCGCTTTATTAATTCTGTACGTACGAAGAATAAAACGACCGACCATGTACAGAAAGATGATAATAAATAAAGCGAAAGTTCCACACTACACATTATAATATTTTTAAACTTTGCAATGGATTCCCACTAGCAATAACCATATGTTAAACTAGGTTTCATTAGATGCTTTATAAACAACTGCTATAGATAATACTTTTACTGTAGCTTGCCTGCTCATAACATGTGCTTCAAAATGACTCTCTTGGCACTTATAGTAGTTGGTTCACTTGTTGTAGGATCAAACTATAATCCACTCACAAATGAGGGTGTGTGTGTGTGTGTGTGAGAGAGAGAGAGAGAGAGAGAGAGAGAGAGTTAATATAAATTTCTTCTCGGGAAACCAACAAATTGAAGACTCTGAAAAGTATTCCCAGATCTGTGGAAGCAGATAGGCGACGATGGAGACAGCTTGTGGAAATGAGGAGGCAGCAGTGGAGACAGTTGTGACCTTGTGGAAGCAAAGAGAGGTCTGTGTGAGTGACAATTCAGTTTAGAATATGGTGCTGATATCATCGGTACTAAGTACATAAAACAAATTACATACATGTTTATATATATAACACATGAGTAGACATTGTTATGTACAGTGACACACAGAAAGAGTCTGTTAAATGTCGCACAACTTTTGCCTTGACTTACCATAGTCAAGGCAGTAGCGGGGACAGTAGTAGGGGCAGCAGTAGGAGCAACACTAGGGCCGGGAGTTATAAGTGCGGCGGCTGGATTTAAAGCTGGAGGCATTGCTGCTGTGTGTGTGTGTGCTGCATATTTTATGTAGTTGATATATAGGATCATATGCGGCTGGTTTGATGGGCTCATGGGGAGCGGTACCTGCTGGGAGCATGTGTGCCGTGCTTCAGTCTGCTGGAGCCGCAGGTCATTATACATGTAAACTCATATATGTATACATACAGGTATTGTAGGTCTGTCTGCTACTACTGCTGCGGTTGGCGGTACGGTCAGTTCTACCTTAGACTCGTCGTTCTGTGGTGGTACGGGTAGGCTGGTCGTTCTTTTATTGACGAGCCGATCAAAAGGACGCAGTCGCGGCACCAACCCGTACCGCCAAAGAACTACGAGCCTAAGGTAGAACCCCTACCGCCAAAGAACGACGAGCCTAAGATCCGCCAAAGAACTATATAAAAATTAACTTTATTGGCTGAGTTTATAAGATGGATGTTATCCTTACTTTTAATTTTTATGCTTAAGTTTAACTATTTAATGACTATTAATTTAATTATTATTCTTAACCAAGTTAAACTCTTAATATAATTGTTTTATGAACTTAAACCCTTAACTTAATTATTATTTTGAGTGAGTTTATCTTTAAAATCTTATAAATAGGTTTGAGATCTTTAACCCAATTATTATAATTAACTTAATGAGTTTATTCTTCAACTCCTTATGCTTAGGCTTATGTTAATGAGTTCCTTAACCTTATGAGTTTAAGATAATATTTATAAGATAACAATCGTATAGAATTTAGAATAACCGTAAGATAAATTTTTGAATGGCCCATCGATAAGACATTGATGACAGACACACATACACACATACACTGAATAAACTTATTATTAAGATGTGTATATTTATGACTAAAGCAGTACATGGCCATTCATGCAACCCTTAATTTACTTAATTTAAGCTGTAAAATTCATTCACAATTCAAGGATTTATTTACTTAAAAGACTTTAGTGTTTCACTGATAGGTGTAAAACATTCACACACAATCCTTAAAGTTTACCCTTAAAAGAAAAGAATAATATTCAAAACAATTTTTTAAGTGATCACTCAAAGCCACTTAAAAATAATTTTCACACATATTTTAATTATAAGAAATGTTAAGAATATTTCACACTTATTTTAATTATAGAAAATGGAGGGAGGGATTTAGGGTTTTGAGTAGCATGTGTGCAAGTGTCATTGTTAGAAACCAAGGCCTAAAACAGAATTAAATCAAAAATTTAACAATTCCTTTAAATTAAGAAAAAAAAAAAGAAAAAAAAGAATAATGAGAATTGTCTCGTAATTGGTGTTGAATTGGAATACCTAAACCTATCCTAACTTATTTTAAATAGCCTTTATTATTCTTTAGCACCCAATGTTATAAAATCTTTTAAAATAAATTAGAATATTCTCTGGCAACCAATGTTTTAGAATCTTCTAAGATAAGATTGGACTATCCTAGTATATTCTTGTGATTCATGACATCATTCTTTCTTCAGCGGTGAGTTTCACAAGCCACACTAGGAGCTTGTTGAGGCTTGTCAAGGTACTGACGATGAAAAATAGTTACAACTTCTTGAGCATAAGCAAGGTTTTTTGTAAGCTCCCAAGGAGAGTAACTAACCCAATCCACCAAATAGTAGAGCTTACCCTGAATCTGCTTGGAATCCAAGATAGCAGCTATCTCGTACTTTGGCCTATAATCAAGTTCCATAAGTGGTGGTGGTGGTGCCATGCGATGAGGAATGGTATTGAGAACATAAGGCTCCAAAACAAACACATGGAAAACCGAATGGATCTTCATGGAGCTTGGAAGTTAAAGTCAAAAGGTAATGTCATTAATCTTATCAATAATAGTAAAAAGGACTAAGATGATGGTAATCAAGCTTGTAACAAGGTTGAGTGGTGCATCTGAAGAGCCATACCCCATCTCCAACTTGAAAAGCAGGAGCTACACTATGATGATGATCTACTGCTACTTTGTGTGCATCTCAAGCATGATAGAGATGATGAATTAGCTCCTCATGAATATGTTGAAGACAAGCAAGGTGATCCTCCATAGCATGATTGATTAGAGTTCACATGGAGTGTGCAGGGACCAACAAGGATGTTGACATGTGATGGTGAAAAATGGTGTTTGACTTATATAAGTAAGTACTAAGTTGTTGTACACAAACTTCGTAAAAGGCAAGAGCTCAACCCAATTGTCATGCTAGTAATTAATGAAACATTGAAGGTAATGTTCTAAGTTTTACACTCCTTCTATCCCTTGGTTTGTGGACGATACACAGATGACAATTTGTAGTTGATGTTCAAAAGCTCAAGCAACCGTCTTTAGAACTTGGTAGCAAATTGAGGTCCTCAATCACTCACGATATGTTTGGAAAACCATGAAGTTGAGAAACCTCTTGAAACACCACTTCTATCGTCTTCTCACTCGTGATAAACTTGGTGCAAGGAAGAAAATGTGCCATCTTTGAAAACATGCCTACTACAACCAATGCAACATTGAAACCTTTGGATTGGGAAAGATCAGTGATGAAGTCCATAGAAATTGATCTTGAAGAACCATTGGGAACTAGCAAGGACTAAAGCAAGCCATGAGGACGATGGTGAGGAATCTTGGATTTGCAATATACATCACAAGTACGAACAAAATGCGCAACATTACTATGAACTTTTGGCCACCAATAATCTCGTGTAACCAATTTAAGAGTTTTACGAGCACCAAAATGACCTATTTTAAGAACATCATGGTAGAATTACAAAACTTCAAGACAACAAAGATCATCTGAAACATAAACAAGGCCATTATAAAGCAACAAGTTGTCCTGGAACTCAAACTGCTCATAATTTGTATGACAAATACTTGGACTCAAATTGAAGGCATGACCTGGAACAATGTGATTCAAGACATCCTGATAAAAGAGATTCACAAGTAAAACTGTGCAAATTGCTGCAAGAAGACTAGGGTCCTCCAAGGCTTTGATACTTCTGTAACCATTTCTTCAACAAGTTTGAGCCCAAAAGAACTTACCGTTACTAATTAAATGCTAGATCACTAGGTTAAGGAGCCAAGTATGAACGTCAAAAAGGGTATTTGCCTTACCCTATTGTGAACCTGGACAATACATGATGACAAAGTTGAACCATGCTAGGAATTGAGCCCCCCAAAACTATCGATGAGGCAAAACACATGCACTCTGGAAGTACACAGATTCTTGTGATTGTTGTATATTATCACTTGATGTGGTGATCCCTCCAAGAAATGTCTCCATTCCTCAAATGAATCCATGATAGCTAGCAACTCTTTATCATGAACCTCATAGTTGATCTCCGGTGGTAGAAACTTATGAGAATGAAAGGCAACTGGATGAAGTTGACCATCATCACCCACCTGAGAAAGTATATTACCCAATGCAAAATTCGATGCATCAACTTCAAGATGAAGGGCTTCTTCATGTCTGGATGTGTCAAGATTGGAGCAAATGTGAAAGCTTGCTTCAAAGCATGAAATGATGCCTCTGCTTCTAGACTTATCCTTTTGGGTCAACCTGGTAAGTGGCAATACAATTTTGGAGTAGTCCTTAATGAATTGCAATAAAAGTTAGCAAACCTGAAAAACATTGCACATTGCGGACCGATTGTGGTGCTGCCAATCCAACACTATTTGGACCTTAGCAAGGTCCATAGCCACTCCTTCAAATGATACCATGTAGCCTGAAAACTCCACATGATTCTGTTGAAAATTGCACTTCTCGAGTTTTGCATAAAGGTCATATTCTTGCAACTTCTGCAAAACCTATCAAACATGATTCTTATGCTCCTCCAAAGTCTTCGAGTGAATCAAAATATCATTAAGATAAATGATAAAAAATAAGTCCAAAAACTCACAAAAGATGTCGTTGGCCATGTGTTGAAAAACGACTAGTGCATTGCTAAGATTAAATGGCATCACTATATACTCAAAATGCCCATATCATGTACGGAATGCAATCTTCTACTCATCTCCTAGGCAAATCATGATTAGGTTGTACACACCTTGCAAGTCAATTTTGGTGAAGTACTTAGCTCTAGTGAGTTGCTTTAACAAACTAGATATCAATGGTAAAGGGTACCTATTATGAATGGTGATTTGATTGAGGCCACAATAATCCATTACCAAACACAATGATCTATCTTTCTTTTTGACAAAGAAGATTGGTGCACCAATTGGAGACTTAAAATGTCGGATAAACTCAGTGAAAAGGTTCTCCTCAATATACTTCTAAATGGCTTCAAGCTTAGTCGGAAAAAGACCATTTTGTCATAAACATCAACAAAATCACTATACTTGGCAGGGAGCAAGGTGACATCCTTCTCAGAGTTGGACTTGGGAGTTGGGTTGAACACAATTGCAAAAATTGACAATGGATCTTGCCTAATAATAATTGGGTACTCAGGACTACAGATTATGTTGAAGGAGATTGTGCATGAGTTTTTTCCTAGTGTGACCTGTACTAGCTCGAATTCCTCGACAACTACACCAGATGCTACATTTTTAGAATCCATAATTGATACTAAAACTTGATATGGTAGCTTCTTCAACTTGGTAGAATGCCGATGAGCAAAATCATAATCCATGAAACAAGCATTGGCTCCTAAATCCAATAAAGTCGGGGCAATCACCTTGTGGCCTATTGTAATGGAAAGTTGGGCCTATGTTCAAAGAACTTACTGACTCGAGATGATGGGATGAAACCAATTGTGTGCAAGGATTCACGATGTCTAGGATTGTCCAACCAACTAGCTCCGACTTTGATTGAACTTACTTGTTTAATTGCTCATCCAACTTACTAAGAATCTCAAAACTATTACTCCTACTCAAGGGCTTGGGACTCTGGGACGAACAAGGTTGATCACACACCTAAGACTCTGGGGTGGACATGGTTGATCATACGCTGGGTTTGTTGGGGCAGCTTATTGCAATATGACTTGGACCACCACAATAAAGACACAAATCATTGGTCCTACGATGATGCTTCTCTACTTCGGTCAAGAATCCATGATGTCTTGTTTGAGTTGCTTTACATTCCATGGGAGCTGGACCAACCGTAGGAACAAGAACAAGAATAAGATGTTGGGTGTCAGTGGGGTGATGTTGCTATTGCTGCATATGTATACTCCATGGGACGGGATGCTTGGAAACGTTTAAAATCGCTCAAATAATGATTTATCACACCGTAAAACACGACTAATGGCCTCAAATAGAGTCTTCAAATCATTATGAAAAGTCAAAAGGAGATCCTTGACATCGTTGCAAAGGCTATGATGAAACTAATCTATCAAGGCCTCTTCATCCCAAGGAACATCACTTGTCAAAAGACGAACTTGAAGGCATACACAGATGCTGGACAATTTTCTTGATTGAGTCGACGAATCATGTTGATTGCTATACGAGTATTGTCTATGTCACCAAAATAGTTCTTGAACTCCTTTACAAACCCCTCAAAATCGTCGAGTATGGTGAATTTCTTTTTAAAAGAAGGGCAAACCATGCTCGTGTAGTTCCTGTGTAAAAGTAATTTGACCAACCCCACCTTTGAACAATCGTTCGGATAACGATTCACAAAATTGAGACCTTGTTCCATCAAATTTCTTTGGTAAGCTCACCTTTGGTTTCTTTACCACCACAAGCACTTGGCCTAGTGACTGATTCTGTAGCTACCCAATTTGCCTTGTGAGCTCATTCACCTGTTCCACTAGGCTTTGACCCTCCTTCATAAGGTTTTGCTTCTCATGTATCCACTGTGTCTTCTCCTACTCTAGATCTAGCACTCTAGCACAAAGAGCATCCAATTCCACAATTACTTAATCATATTCTCCATGTTGGGCCATCGCAATCAGAACACGACTGGATGTGAAAGGGAAATTTTGGTTTAAACTAAAGGCCTAAAATAGAATTAAATAAAAAAATTAGCAATTCCTTTAAATTATGAAGAAAAAAGAAAAAGAATAATGAGAATTGCCCCACAACTAGTGTTGAACCGGAATACCTAGACCCTACCCTAGCTTTCTTTAAATACCAATGTTCTAGAATCTTCTAAGATAAGATTGGAATATTCTTTAGCATCTAGTGTTCTAAAATGTTCTAGGATAAAATTGGAATATCCTAGTATATTTTGGTGGTTCATGATAGTTGTGAGTTGCAAGGTGCTAGGGCTTAATCAAGTCAGTAGCGAAGCAAGGAAACAGAATGGAATGTCACATGGAAAAAGGAGGATAAGGAAATCTTCATCAAATCAAGCATCTCATTTTCTCATCCAACATCTTAGCATTGAACTCATTTCATACAAGGTTTAGTAAAAAAGATTTTTCCATGGCCTGAGCAAGGATTGAGCTCAACCATGGACATGTCAAACTTATTTCAACTCAACCATGAAAATTCAATTGAATTTGCAGTTAGGTTTGGTTTAAGCTCGATTATAGCTAGGTTGAATAGTTGTTTCAGTGAGCTAGTCAGGCCGACCATGGAGGCCCGATTGAGTTTGTAACTTGCAAACTCAGTCTTGCTTTAAGCCCAACTACAAACATAGTTGGGCTAAATAGCTTGGCTTGTTTGGGTTGAGCTAGTCAAGCCAGGCATGGAGGCTCGGCTGAGTTTGTAGTTGGGCTTGGTGTATGCCACAAGAACAACATCTACTGAGTGAGAATGGTATCGTACTGGCACTTACTATCATTGAAATGAGTAGATTAAATGGGCATTTAGACGATGATGATAAGAAGAAGAACAAGTAGCCATGTCTATGCACTCTCCATGCTTTTTTTTGTGTCAAGAGCTTCATGGTCCCAAAAGACAGTAGACAAGGGACTTCTAGATGAGGTTGTAGAAAGTTGAAAATAGAGTGAAGGAGTTTGAGGTAGAGCTCCATGAGATGAATGCCGAGGTGGTGGAATGAAGAATAACATACTATAACATGAGAAGAATGAGTAGCTTCAACATCTCATAGCTCAATAGGCACTTAGTTAGCTCTTGGAGATGGAGAGCCATGCTAAGTAAAAAGCATGTTTAAACTCTTCTCTTTTAACAAGGTTTACCACACTTCTATGTTTTACTCTTTTTCTTTGTTATAAATATATAAATTAATAAGCTATCATTTCTCTACTCTATGTGTGTAACCCCATTTATATTTTAAATATATTATAAAGTGCTAGAATAAGAGAAAACATGTTCAAAGTCTTCATTAACTAATGTTCATGTCCAAACTATATGTAAAGCTTCGATTGGATTGAACAACACTGATGAACTCCATTCACACTGTCACAATATTCACTATGCAAAGTAGGTGGTTCCAAATTTTAGAAGGAAAAAGCTCAAATTTTAAGAGGTCAAAGAAAGCAAGGTGCACCCAATGGATTGGGCTATACGAAGGATTGAAAAGTTGAGCCAGGTGAAGTGTTTGGGCAATACAAAAGAGGGAGGTACTCTTTGTAGTTGCATTAAGGTATCTGCAATGCGTTCCTACTCCGGGATTCTTTAGGACAAGACGTTATACAAATATTTCTAGAAATGTGGAACATGTGCATTAGAAGATGTGGTTTTGCTCTCGCCCTTCCACTTGTTACAAACATCACGCAAGAATCATTCAGATAGATGTTGTTCGTGCATATGATGTGTGGCTTGTTCATAAAGGAACAAACTTAATAGCCAAGGAGGTTATAGTTTTATAAGAAGTAGGATTCAAACTATAAAGAGTTGAAAAGGCAAGAGTAAGACCGACTTCCACACTCAAGGAAAAGACTCTATCACCACCAAGAGGACTAGATGTGCAGCCAGTTAACACACTCAAGGAGAAGACTCCATCGCACCAAGAGGAGCGAGGGCTGCTCAGGTGCCAAGCTATAACGGACATTCTATAAGAACACCCAACAAGTTATTAAAGGAGCAAGAGAAGAACTACAACTAAGCTGAAGGACATATTATGGTGTTGAAGTGGAGCAATGTAGAAGGCAAGAATCATGTATTGTCTTCTTAGTTAGTCATACGGTTAAGGTAACCATTTCCAAGTTTTCATCATGTAATTGCATAGGCTTTCAGAAGGGAAGAGTTAGAGTCCTTGTACTTTGTCTACAATCGTGTTCTTGGACTAAACCCAAACGTAATATACTTTCTCCGATAGTGTGTTTTTAGCAACATTGAGGTTTACCACTTACTAGTGGCTGCCAAAGGAATTATGCACCTCCAATTATTGACACCTAGACAATTTAACATGTATGTGGTATGTCTAACTAATTGAACTCCATTAAACATGTCTTTTACGTTGGTAGATGTGAATGGTGGCATTCACTTGAATCGGCATGATTACGAGATTGTAGGTCTTCTTCATCTTTTTGCATTATTCATAACTTAAATTGGCAATTTTAAGCCCAATCAACATATATGTAATGCATTTTATTCTTCAATCTAAAGCCTCATTTTATGAAATATTCTAGGGAATATCTGAGTATGTGCCGGAATAAGATCAGATATTCTGCAAGCCTCTCTTGTACGAAGCCTCCTTTTTCCGTGTGTGTGTGGTATAAGGAGACATACACATCTTGCCACAGCCAAATATCACTTTAGATTTAGCCTAGCTCTGCTTCGGCTTCTGTGAATGTGTAATACCAAGGAACTTATGAATATTGTAATTCAATTGAAATGATATATGATACTTGTGTTTCTCTTAAAGTATACATTAATAATTATACTTGTTTTGAATTTTAATATATTTAAACTGAAAATGTGTGATTTTAGTTGAGTCTTAAATTATATTTGAAAAATATTAATTTAGAAAAATCTTAGCATACTAAGGGTCTACTCGTGATGAAGTATATTTTAAAATATGAGAATTAGTTGGTCAAAACCTAAGCAGAAATTGAAAAGCTCCTAAAGGCATCTTATTTGAGTGCAAATGTCTCCTATATATATTCATATGCATCTACACATAGCCGCATACATATACACTTTGCTTGTGTTTGTGCACGTCATACTGTCACAACTATATTGGTAATGTGTTTACTATCTATATGTAATTAATAAGATGTTATAAATGGTAAACTTATGTTTTTAATGTTGCTTTCTCCCTTGCAGTTATGGGAACTCACAAATCTACTACTATGCGACAAGTTAAGTTAGTGAGGTCTGAAACAAAGCTTTCAAATTGAAAAAATAACACCTTCAATCTTTACACAATGCTCTCATGAACATGTTTGCACTTGAGCCTATTTAGGAATATGAGAAGCACTGTTAGCAACTTGCACAAAAAATAAATGGCCCTGTTGAGAATTTCAGTTCAGTGAAGGGATCTAACTTAGACATGGTACAAGTATCATCAACATTAAACAATTTTCTTCGTCATTTGCTTTTACAAATGGACAATTGTGCAGGCAAGAACAAAAATAGGTAAAGCATTTTAGTTTAGGGTTTCTCAAAGCTCATTGCCAAATGTGTGTTTGAAACAATCACACTTAGTTTCTTTATAATTGGTCACACTCATGAAGATATTGATGAATCATTCAACAAGGTCTCCAACTTTATAAAATGAACAAGTGCACTTACCTTACCACATATAATGGATCTTTTCGAAAATTACATTTCTAAAAAAAGTTGTGCTTTGCTCGTGAAAAAGGTGCCAGATTTCAAAAAGTTTCTCAATGAGTATATTAAAGAGGGGAGCAATTCTTTAATTGGTCACCTTGTGCCATTACAATTCTTCTTCTTCATAAGAGATGGTATACCTATTATATAGTACAAGTTATAACCATTATAATAGGAGTGGTTACTTAAAGAGGGCTTAATATTCTTCAAAAGTAAAGAGTTTCGAAAGTCACTTCTCCAAAAGGACAACTAAACCCTATTCCATTCAATGCCCAACTCAAGGAACAAGAACTTATTATTAATGGCATCAAAAAGTATATAACATAGGTTCAAAAGTTGATGTTAAAGAATTTCAATAAGGCGATTGGTTACTCAGAACTATATAAACATGTGGTCGATTATTGGGAGATTGTTGTTTAAGAGTTAAAAGGACATGTTGTCACATGTACAATATTACAACACCCTTTTTGGTTTAAAACAAGGTGGCGAAAGGAGTAAAACCACATCAATGAATACAAATGACATAGAAGCTAATAGTGATGTGAAAGTGCAAACCCCACACTTTGTTAAATAAAAAAATTAAAAACTTAAACCATGTTTTAATTGTTGTAAGAATTTTCAAAAATTGATGATTGTCCTCACTACTTCAGATTTGTTATATAACCAACCTATTTGGATGAGTCAAATTATCAACACAATGTATGGTTCAAATCACAAAAAAGGTGACATGAGAAGAGCAAAAAGTACAATGAATGCCTAGATAAAACATGGTCTCCTAATTAAAAAGACCCAGCATGTTTTATAAATGTAAATTCATTTGATATAGGTGGATGCCAAAAAGTATTAATAAATTACAATCAATAAAACTGCAAGAGAATGCATGTCTTTTGAAGCTAAAAGCAATTATAAAATAATATATTTATTATTCATAATTATAATCAACTCTTTAATAATAGTATCAAATTGTTTCCTTAACTATATAAATTTATAAAAAGATATGGAAGATTAACCATATAGGGTTTTGTATATATATAGTATTACTATTATAAATTTTTAAACAATGTTATATTTAAATATTAGTAACAACATATATATTTATATAATGTACTTCTCATGCTCTTTAATAACTTTTATATTAGGTCCATATAATCTTAAATATAATACTTAGTACCTTCTACTTTTATAATATTATCAATTTTTTATCCACCAATGCTATAATTTATTAAAAGGTTAATTACAAAAATAAAATATTTTAAAGAATATTCTATCTTTAAAGAATATTTTTTCTTTAAACATATATTATTCTAAAGAATATTCCTTTAATATTAAAAATGTTAATTAAATAATTAAAATTATTACTTATTAAGAAATAAGGTTATAAACATGCCCACAACGTACATTCATAGTCCTAGAAGAGCTTCTCTTCTTCTCTTGATTGTCATCGTCTAAATGACCATTTAATCTACCCACTTCATTAGACTCAATGATAATAAGTGTCAATTTGATACCATTCTCCCTCACCAGATGTTGTTCTTGTGGCGTACACCAAGCCTAACTACAAACTCAATTGGGCCTCCATGCTCGGCCTAACTAGCTTAACCCAAACAAGTCGAGCTATTTAGTTGAACTAAGTTTGTAGCTGGGCTTAAAGCAAGACCGAGTTTGCAAGTTGTAAACTCAATTGGGCCTCCATGGTTGGCATGATTAATTTGTTGAAACAAGCTGAGTTATTTAGCCCCACTATAGTCGAGCTTAAACCAAATTCGACTACAAATTCAATTGGACTTTCATGATCATGTTGAAATAAGTTCAACATGTCCATGTTTGAGCTCAATCTAAGCTCAAGCCATGAAAAAAATCTCTTTTATTAAACCTTGTATGAAATGAGTTCAATGCTTAAGAAGTTGGATGAAAAAATGAGAAGAAATACATACTTGATTTGATGAGGACCTCCTTATCCCACCTTTTTTGCCACGTGACATTCCCTTATGTTGCCTTGCTATAGCTGCCCAACTTGATTGAGCCCTAGCACCCTACAACTCACAACACTATGATTTACCTTGGATTCTTAACCCATCCTTTGTAAATCATATATTGAGCCCTAGCACACTGCAACTCACAACATAACTGAAGGATAAACTTATTAAGTTAAAAATAATAATTAAGTTAACAATCTTAAACTCATGTATAAGATTTTAAAAATAAATTTATCAAATTAAAGATAACAACTTCATATACAACTATATTAAAATTAAGAATAAACTCTAATGCACAACTGGAACATTAAACTCTGAAAAAACAACGTCAGTGTATATAAAAGAACCTATTTATATATTATAATATAAGCACTATTACCTTGACTGTTCTGAAGTACATTGAATCGGATGAATAAGATCCATGTAGCTCTTTAGGTCGCTTTCAAAATATTAGAATTAACTGCTTGCCTAATAACCTGCAGTAATCATTATAAAGGGAAATTAATGATAAATGTGAATATATTCTGAAAATTACTAATAGTAATTAGTCATAAACTTATTAGGTTAATGATAACAAATGAAACTGATTTAACTGAGGTTCAATCACCAAATTAAAAATAATAATATTTATTCATTAAGCTTTTTATATTAGGTTCCTAATTCTTTGGCGGTACGGATTCCATCTTAGGCTCGTCGTTCTTTGGCGGTATGGGTTCTACCTGGTGGTACGGGTTCTCCCTTAGGCTTGTCGTTCTTTGATTGACGAGCCAATCGGAAGGGGCCGGGCACCAAGCAGTTGCGGCACCAACTATACCACTGACCGTACCGCCAACCGCAGCAGCAGTAGCAGACAGACCTACAATACCTGTATACGTATACGAGTTTACATGTATAATGATGTACCTGCGGCTCCAGCAGACTGAAGCACGGCACACATGCTCCCAGCAGGTACCGCTCCCCCATATGAGCCCATCAATCCAGCCGCATATGATCCTATATATCAACTATATAAATATGTACGCACGCACGCACCCGCACACACACACACACACCAGCAGCAATGCCTCCAGCTTGAAATCCAGCCGCTGCAAGACCCGCACCTACAAGTACCGGTGCTACTGTTGCCCCTATTGCTGCCCCTACTACTGCCCCCGCTGCTGCCTTGACTATGGTAGAACGACCTTTAACAGACTCTTTCTGTGTCACTGTACATAACAATGTCTACTCATGTGTTTATATATATATATAAACATGTATGTAATTTGTTTATGTACTTAGTACCGATGATATTAGCTCCATATTCTAAACTGAATTATCACTCACACACAGACCCCTCCTTGCTTCCACAAGGTGTCTCCACTGCTGCCTCCTCATTTCCACAAGCTGTCTCCATCGTCGCCTCTCTGTTTCCACAGATCTGGGAATACTGTTCAGAGTCTGGCGAAATATGCTTACTCTCTCTCTCTCTTCTCTCTCACACACACACACACACACACACACACACCTCATTTGTGAGTGGATTATCGTTTGATCCTACAACAAGTGAAACAACTGCTATAAGTGCCAAGAGAGTCATTTTGAAGCACATGTTATGAGCAGGCAAGCTGCAGTAGAAGTATTATTTATAGCAGTTGTTTATAAAGCATCTAATGAAACCTACTTTAACATATTTATTAAGAATGGTTATTGCTAGTGGGAATCTATTGCAAAGTTTAAAAATATTATAATGTGTAGTGTGGAACCTTCGCTTATTTCTTACCATCTTTCTGTACACATTTTTAGATGGTCGGTCGTTTTATTTTTCGTACGTACAGAATAAATAAAGCGATCCATCATTTAAAGAATCTTACAAAATACAATATATATATATATATATATATATATAATATATATATATATATATATATATATTCTTTATATATGAATTGAATAAGATGAGATAATATCAATATTTATACTATGGTATGACACGACGGGAGTCTTGAAGTTCTGATGGAAACTTATACAAAGTTCTTATTTTATGAAGATTAATTTGTTGATTATAAATTTATAATAAGTCTGATTAGCATATTTGTAATAAATAGTAAAAACACATTTTCAGTTTCACTTTCTTAAATATAATTTATTTTTACAATCCTTGTTATTTTTAACATCACTAAAAATAAGAATTATTATGATATGACTATGTGAATGAATTTTCTAAATAAATTTTATTGACTACTTGTAGGTCAGTCATCAAAAATTTGTGTAATTGTCAAAGCTTTTAGATTAGTGGACGTTCTCAAAGGTTAATCTTTTCTTTATAAATTGTGTGTGTTAAGTTAAATTTAAATTCGACCTTAATTTACGCACTCAAATAAGAGACAGAGATACCATGCCTTCAGGGTTCTTCTGCAGCAGCATGAACAAGAGTCGAGTACTTGATAATCGTAGTATCCCCACTAATCACGTCAAGCATGCCACCACCCATGCCAGCCCTCCAACGCAGCAAAGTGTTCCTCATCCGCATGGTTACCATGATGCCACCAATCCCAAACTTCATTACACCTAGCATCTAAGTCTTCTTTAGAAGTTGTAAACATGTATTTTTGCACAGCTCGGAACTCACGCCATAATTCTGGATGTATACACTCCACGGTCTTATCATGTAGTGTATTTTGAAATAGTATTCACACATACATTCTTGACCAGTCATCTCCTCCCTTTGTTTAATACTTGTGCAGTCCAGTTGGCATTTGCTGCATCTGCCATCCATCCGCTAATTTTTGGTGTCTTGCCAATGTGTGCCCTTTACACCTTAATCATGTTTCTTCAGGGGATCTTTTGAGAATGATTGTCTTTCTTCTTGAATTTACCCATGGAAATGGTTAGATTGCATCAAAGTCTGCAAGACATTGTCATAACAGGAAAAACTAACATTGCAACATACAATAAATGGTAAACATGATCTCCCATAGTTGACCACCTGTTAATGTGCTCAAAATGGTCAAAATAAACCCAGCAATTATTGAGCTTTTGTATCCAGCCTGGACAGGAGGTCTACTCCAGAACTAGTTCCCTAGTGGACATTTTGAATATGTAAGTTGTCTTTTTGGATCCGGCATGAATCTGATTTGAAAAAAAGACTATCATAAATGAAATCATATCTCAACCTTTCCTTTGATGCCTTGTTGACCCAAACTTGTCTAAGCTGATTCTTAATCTTGGAAACCATATACTGTGTAGATATTGGTTACCTTGTTGTATTAATAGGTTCAATGGAAGCAATCAACTTGTCAAAATTTGTATCATTTATCTCTTGGTCTCCAGGCTTGAGAAGTACATCAAAGATGTATTCTTTCAAAAGGTTCTATTGGATTTGTTTGGGGGTGATAGAGAAATCATTGAGTGCCATCTTCCTAGCCTTCTCTTTTCACATGTGGTAGGCTTTGCAGTTGAATCCATTGAATGGCAAGGGGTGCTTGTGCTCTCCCATGTGGATAACCACCCTCTGCAAGGGTTTTGAAGTAGGTAATATTGCCATATTGGGCACGTAGACAAACAGAGAGGAGCCTTTTTGTAGTGCATACACAACAGTCCAATTGCAATAGCAAGTGGATTAGGAGGCTTGATTGGTGATCCCTTAAACTTAGTTTCATTAACATTATTGTTGTTGTAGTTCTTATTGACATATTTCAAGTGACCAGTGCAAATTACTGTGGAGGTAGTACCTTTCTAATCCTTGATTGTAGTTGTCTTGCAGATGCACCAACTCATAGAGTTCTCCTCACATCCACCACAAATCTTCTTTCCTGGAGACCAAACAGATTCAAGGTTGATACATTCACTCTTAACTTGGAAGAAGATGTGGTGTTCAGTGAGACTGAAGAAGGCAAAGACTACTTTAGCATAAGTCTAGAAACACTTTGGGCGTCCTCAACGAACACACTTCTAACATGCAAAGTGACCCCGTAGGTAACTCGCTAAATGACGTCGACATCATAAACCAATAACCTTCTTATTATGATGCTCTTCAATTTTTTTATTAACATGCTCCGTCTCCGCCTAAACCCTTTCAGCTTCCTCATACACGGATAATGTTGCACATTTGATGGTACATAGATAAAATACTTGCATTTTAAACTAACTAAAGGTCCCTTGCCTAATAACTTTGTTGACAATGAGGCTCGAGAGTCTACTTTCACCCCCAACTGAAAGAAAATTTCTCTATTATATATACAACATTTACTCATTATTTTACAACATCTGCATTTCAAAGATCTTTCACTAAATTGCAAAGCAACATATGGATTGACAATTTTGACTTAAATCATGGTTTAAATTACCAAATAAACCATAGTAGTTTAGATCGACAAACTTTAAGCCAATTTATAAAATGATTTTTAATAATTTTAAATTAAATTAAATATATAAAATTAATCTTATATTCTTTGATTTTATGAATACCTTTTTAATTTCTTTATTATAAAAATTATAATATATATTATATATATATATATATATATATATATATATATATATATATATATATATATATATATTATTAAATTTATTATTCATGAATAATATGAATAATAAAACCATGGTCTAAGCCAAAAAAGTTAATCTATGGACCCCAACAATTGTATTTTTATATAGAACAAAATGTGCCTTAAGGATGGACAGTTACAACTTTGTTATCATTTGTGTCATCACAAATGTGAAAAAATATGAAGTCTCAAGATAGTAAATTGTTGTAGTCTAGAAGCCATGGAATGCATTCCCCACTTATTATTCCTTTGTTGCCATCCTAGAACAATGTTGCCCTCCATTGAAATTTAAAGTTCTCTTTACATGTCATAAACTCCACTTTTTGGATACCCAAAATCTTGTGTTCCAAGCTATCCCTAGGACGTGCTAATGACCAAAACATTGTATGTTAAAGAAAGTCTATTTTTGGGAGATTTCTTACCAAATGCATATAATTATGATTGAGTCAATACATACGAGAACATGGTTTTGTGCCTCCTCATTATTAAACTTCTCAATAATTCTGGAGGTTGGCACCGACGACATCAATATAATGTAATGAAGATAGCCACTAGGAATCAATTGTGTGTAATATTTATTCATACATATTCAACTTAACATCTACTTATACCTAGTTTACTTAACAATGAAATAAAGAATTTTGAAAATAGATATAATGCCTCCACTACCCAATGTCATTATAATTTATCACATGCTCACTTTCTTTTATGTTAGGACCTATACACATGCTAACATTTTGGTATCACAAATGTTTTTGAAAATAGGAGAGTAACTAGTAGAGCAACATGTCATTTCTTATAACAACCATCATTTTGGCAAATTAACACCTCTCAAACAACATTGATAGCGTGCTTTCATAAATTTACTACTCAATTGCATCAATGTTACTGCTGTCTTTTTGTCACTTTTTAGGCCGTCTTTCAGTAGGTGTTTAATAATATGTTTGCAATGTGTCGGCATCTTATAATTTCACCTAACAACTACTCTTATCCTCACACTTTATTCAACAACTAACACTCCTTTTCAACGGCATCAATGGTTTTCATTTTCTTCTCTCCAATGTTTATGCACAATCAACATGAACAACTCGATTGGTTGTGCCAAGCACATTCAAGGGGCATTCAATATAGTGAAAAAATAAAACTTCTTTACCTTTATTATTATCACTGAAGCATGTGTTATGCACTCCATTGAGCACCCTTATCTAATAAGTTTTTTCGAACTAATGCTTCATGCTTTGTCATGTTTTCATAACATGTTAGCCAATTCTCGTTGCTTTCTCAAGTATTCCGGAATAATAAGAGAGTACATTTTGAATGTGGTGAAGACCCGTCAAGCATTTGGCACGGAGTGGAATGACACACTATTCAACATACTTGGAGAAGAACTCCATGAGTTGTTTTCATCACACTATGTGCAACCTGGAGACTGTCTTGTGCTTATTTCTGAGGTGGACGGGATTATCAGGACTTGGATATTTATAGACAATTTCATGACATGAGAGGATTTTGTGTAAAGTTGCAAATGCTATTCATAATGTAACCATGCTAAAACATTTTAATCATGAGCTAAGTGTAATACATTTGGCCACATTCAATGGTACAGTGCTAACTTATTCGGTAAACTCCTTATATAAAAAAAAATCAATTTTAGGGTTTGTCACAAACCTCATCCATGTTCGTTGCGAATCAATATTAGTTCATCACCAACAAGCTAAGGGTTCGACATGAATTCGCAAAAGTTTGTCAATAGTGACGACTTGTGTCCAGTTAACTCAACTATAAAACTCAAATGTGTTTAGTTTAAGGAGTACATTTACATTATAAAGATCAAACTTAGAGACAGCTGCAGTACTGAGAAAACTCCAGCAGTTCCAAGGCGGCAACGTATTCAGAACCATATTGAAAAGGCAGATAAAGTTTTCAAGTTGTACATCTTGCCATTGAAATATGGATTAATCCAAGCATGGTTCTGTATTTCAATCTGAATGACAGGTGAAAGCCACTATTAGATGAAATCTGCTATTAGTTTTGGCTGCCAGTTTAACATTCCAGGGTTAGGGTGAGAAGTGTTGTAAAAACGGAATGGTCTTTGCCGTCACTTGGCAACGAACTTCCTAACATCTGGAATGTAATTCCGGTTTACTATTGAACGACAGGTCAGTGAATGAGAAAGCTAAAGCGAGAATTTTGGATATATACGTGGCCAGCTTTCTGGAGCTGTTGGCGTCATTCCAGAACTGTTGCTATTCAAAGAGCTTCACCATCGAATAAACTGTTCCATGTGTGTGGTTGATTGTTGAATATGTTTATAGGGTTTCTTTTTGAATGGAGAATTATCCCTTTTATACAAATATATTTGTAAGGATGAATATACATATTTTTAGTAAGTGATAAATATGTTACATCTTACTAATAGAAATACAATCTTACTATTGTCTACTTTTAAAAAGTGACAAAATAATAGCTAGTTTATTTTACAGCCTTAAGATCCCTCCTTGACAATGTTGCTAGTTCCATCTTCCAGAATATGCAAATCAACTCAAGCTCTGTAGGAAGTTTGGATTGGCAGTGTACACTTGCAAATTGTTTCGAGAAGGCAAATCAAATTTTTGACTATATACCATCCCTACATCTTTGGATCGATATATGGAAGTCTCTTTACTTAGATTTGAAAAGGTTTCTGTATTTCACAATTTTTCGAAAGAGACAGATGCTGAACATGCAGCAAGTTGTTACTATAGAATTGCAGTTTTTGAGAGGAGAAGAGGGGGAATAAGAAGGTGCATCTAGAGGCATATGAAGGTGCGGGCGTGTGGTTTAGGAGAGCTGGAAGGTGTATAGGAGCAGAAGAACGAGTGCAATATGAAAGTTGCAAAGCTTGCCTTGCAAAATGAGTGTTGTGAACAAATGGAAAATATACAATGAATGAACAAGCAGTGAAAAGAGTACATCCCTCATAGTTGTTGTGAGCTACAATTTATATATATATCCTAAAATTAAAGCACCTGGAACACCAACGGTCCTGCAACTGATGTTCCCACACAACGTATACCCAGGATATCTTAAAGCCAACTGCTTCTCACACCTTTTGTTTGTGTTCACACACAGCATCCTAAAACTCCCCTTAGAGAAGCAATGCTAAAAAGAGAAACACTCCCTTGTGAAAAATAATACTTGCTCTCCGCATCTTCTTTTAAACCAAAAGAAACTCCCATGTGAGAGATAACTCTTGCTCTCCATATCTTCTTCTTTCGAGTGAAACACCACAAACTCTGAGTGACAATAGTTTGTGGTGGTCTCTTCATGTTGTTAAACATAAACAACATCAGGTGTAGCTCTTGAGTATGAGGGAATATGACAAGATTGCTTATGTCTTGAAAAATGATGTTACGTGAACGTATAACACTAGTTTAGATGGCACATAATACAATGCCCAAGGTACTCTTCAGGGTTAGTGTCATACTAGGGTTAATGATAAGGGGTTGAATATCTTAGCAAACACGTGTGTTTGTTCTTGCATCAGTGTGTTAAAGCCTTGGACATCCATTCAAGAGAGGTTAAGAGTGTGCTAATTAGCACACTAGGTTAGGTGTGTTCATCCATAGGGTGTATGAACATCTTTAAAGTTTAAACAAACTAAGCTTGTTAATAGGATCCCTTTTGTGAGGCATTCATGTGGTTGCATGTTTAAGGTTGTTCAAACTTAATCTTAGGGGGTTTGATTAGAAGAACATTTGTATCCACCTTAAGTGTACACTTATGTTCTCATTAAGTATTAGCCTTAGTTCTAGGGTATGGTTTGGCCACTCAAAGTTAGTCGTGGGTCAAAGTACCCCTCGTCACCCTAAAGGGGTTGTATTCCTGAGTGAGGGTGCTTCCTCAAGAGTAAGTAATGATGCCTTAACTCTGTCACAGGGTATGTGTAGAATACATGTCTCATTACTAGGTTTAGGGCATGAGTGTCATAGTTTTAATATGACTGCTCTTTACTTTAGAAGTTAACTATTGTTACCTACCAAAATATGTTGGCAAGCTTTAGATGTAATGAGAAACAACCCTGCTTAGTGCACTTAGGTTTTTAAGGGTAGTCCATCCAATTGTCCTTAAATATTTTGAGAAACTCTAGGCGAAGGTAGCACTTACCTTTTTAAAAACTCTTACCATCATTTTCTATGTCTCGGTTGGTTTTTGGTTAGTTTTAATGAGTTTGGCATGTCACCTAACCTTAGGAATGCCCTAACCTCACACCCTAAACCCCTCAGGTTAGGGTTCAAGGGTTAATGGGTTGTTAAATTAAAACTCACCAAGTATATTCTCATTGGGAATGAAATTCCGTGCTAGCCCATTTTATAAAACATGAAAATAATTTGGGGCCTATATCACATATATTAAGTAGTACATGGGTTTATGGGTTCATGATTGAGCTCGTTTTATAAAACATGAAAATAAAGGGGAGCATATATCACATATATTAAGTAGTACATGGGTTTATGGGTTCATGATTGAGCTCGTTACTTTTCTATCGATGCAAGTTCTAGTTTGTGTCGTCAAGGCACAACCCTCAACTTCTAAACAATATAAGTATGTCCCATTTTTAGGGTAGCCTACCTTTAATGTTGGCAAATCTATGCTTAGAAGGTCTTGTTGGACTGCATGTTCTATAGAAATGTGACACTAGGCTCATGCCCTATCTCTAGGGCATGAGCCTATCTAGGTTTTCTCAAGTTATTCTCTGGGGTTCAAGGGGCAGTCATTTTAGGGGATTTTACTTTAAGTTTGGACGTATGTCTTAGGGTTGTCTTAGAAGACTTAACATTGCTCACACAGGGTGTTGATGCTGGATGGTCACTTGACAGTCACTTTGGATTAAAACTTTAATAATTGTATCGAAGCCTATTCTTTGTGGTTAGTAAAATTGTTTAAAGTTGTAGTGTGTTTGAAAGTTTAGTTAATTTTAAATTCTTGAAGTACTCCTAACAAGTTTGAATTCAGCATGAAGAGCTGGTCCTTAGATTTATAACTCTTCAGAGAACATTTACTTCATAAATGGGTGTGGGTTACTCTAATGTTGATAGTAGCACTTAGAAGTTGCATGCTAGGTTACTTTACAAACCAGTTGCCTAGGTTACTTTATTTTTATGTTTGTGCTGGTTAATTTACCAAACACTTTCACAAGACATGACGAGTTAGTTTGTTTTGGTTTACAAACTAAATTTTGTGAAGTGAATTATGTGATATGTTAAGTCTACACGTATTGAAAAAAATTCTTTTTTCTTTAAGATGTTTGAATTTGGGATAACACATGATTTGAGAACATGATGGTGTTCATCAAGTTTTGACTTAGGTTAAAATTCAATATTGATTTTGATAATAGTGTTTAAATGAGGAAATTCAAATGTGCATCTTTGACTTCAGTACAAAGTTCTTACTTTAGTGCATGTTTCAAGTGTGTAACTCAAGAAGCAGATTATCATATTACACTTTTAGTATAACGGAAAGTCGAGTATTAACATATGATTAATATGTTAAGCAATTAATTTGAAAATGCAATGTAGTCAAAAAACTGTCCGATGTTCGCAGTATTTTGATGACGCTAGTTACAAGTGACATTTAGGTCGATTGTATTGCTGAATTTAAGTCCCTAAACTTGAACAAAGTATAACATAAAATCTTAATTAGTTGTAAGCGCAACTAAACATAATCTATCGAACTTAGCAAGTTTCCTTACTTAATTAATAAACAGAGTGGAAAACTTTAATCGATGCTCTTGTTAACTAAGGAAGCACCCTTGTTCAAGAGCAAGAGCTTATCCTCATACTACAAACAATATTACATATTTCCAACTCAAAGAGTTAAGAATGAAAATGCACAAGTACATGTCGAACGCCTTCACTATGTAAGTTCTCTATTACTCAATAAACAAAAATGTAAACATATATTTCTAACACTTTTGTTTTTGGTAGATCATGCCATTTACCCAAAACTGTACCAATACAAATGCCGAATTAACAAGCTATTATCCCAAGTTTCTCTCATTATTCTATATAAAATATAACCAAGTTAGCTAACTTAAACATTGTCAGAGTTTTTACCTGGTGCCACAAAGGCGGCTTGCCAGGTGCCAACCCTGGAATCCCCTCTCTGGAAACCCCACGGAATCTGGTAAAATAACCCATATTAGGAACCCAAGCCTTAGGAACTCAAACCCCTAACTGACTAAGCCCACGAACAAGACTCACCTTGTGAATCGGGGTACACGGACTAGCCGAGCTTTAAGGTGTCGTTCCTAGCTTGGTGTGGTTGAGGCGGCCGGAGCAAGGCCTCAACCACTAGTTTTGCGGAACGTGAACTCGGGCAATGTCTTTGAGCTTGCGGGCAGGTTTTCGGACCAAGGAATTTGACTAACTAATGCAAGTTGTAACTAAAATGGGCATGGCTATAGTCCCATTTCCTAATAATTAGCAATTTTAGCTATTTAATTAGCATTTTCTAATATTAAAGGAATATTCTTTAGAATATATGTTTGAAAAGAGAATATTCTTTAGAATATTCTATTTTGTATTCTACCCTTTAATAAATTATAGCATTCATTGAACAAAAATTAATAACATTATAAAAGTAGAAGTATTAAATTATATAATATATTGCCTAATATAACAATTAAGGAAGAGCATAAGAGGTACATTATATAAATATTGATGTTGTTATTAAAATATTAATATTTAAATATAACATTATTAATTAAAAATTTGTAGTAGTAATAATATATATATAAAATCCTATAATAATATAGTCAATCTTCCATATCATTTTTTAAATTTATATAGTTAAGTATACAATTTGGTACTATTATTAAAGAGTTTATAATAATTATGAATATTAAATATATGATATTTTATAATTTTGTAATTGCTTTAAGCTTCAGAAAACATACATTCCCTTGCAGTTTTGTTAATCGTGACTTTATCAACGCTTCTTGACATCCACCCATATCGAATGGATTTAACATTTATAAAACATGCTGGGTCTTTTTGATTGGGAGACCATGTTTTCTCTAGGCATCCATTATATCTTTCGCTCTCCTTCTCGTGTCGCCTTTTTTGTGGTTTGAACCATGCAACCTTAACAATACTATTTTTTGTGATTACTTCAGGTGTGTCGATAATTTGACCCATCCAAATAGGCTGATTATATGACGCATCTGGAGTAATGAGAACCATCATTAGTTTTTGAAGATCCTTGCAGCAATCAAAGTATGCTTTAGGTTTTTGGTTCCTTTGTCCAACAAAGTGTGGGGTTTGCACTTCCACATCACTACTGGCTTCTATGTCGTCTATGCTCAGTGATGTCATTTCAATCTCCTCTCGCCACCTTGTTTTAGGCCAGAAAGGGTGTTGCAATTCTGTACTTGTGACAGTAGGCCCTTCCAACTCTCGAACAACAGTCTCCCAATAGTCGACCACATGCTTATATAGTTCTGAGTAACCAGTTGCCTTATCAGAATTCTTTGGCATCGATTTTTGAACCCATGCCACATATTTTTTGATGCCATCAATAATAACCTCTTGTTCCTTGAGCTGGGCACTCAATGGAATAGGGTCTGGTTGTCCTTCTGGGAGAAGTGGCTTTCCATCCTCTCCACTTTTGAAGAGCATTAAGCCCTCTTTCGGTAACCACTCCTGCTCTGATGGCCGTAACTTGTACTGCATAATAGGTATACCATCTCGTATGGAGAAAAAGAATTGTAGCGGCACAAGGTGACCAACTAAAGAATCACTCCCTTCTTTTATATACTCCTTGAGAAATTTTTTGAAGTCTGGCACCTCAGTCACAAGCAAAGCACAACTTTTTTTGGAGATGCAATTTTCAAAAAGATTCATCATATGCGGTAAGGTAAGTGCACTTGTCCTTTTTGTAGAGTTGGAGACCTTGCTGAAGAACGCATCAATATCTTCATGAGTGTGACCAACCATAAGGAAACTGAGCGTGATTGTTTCAAACACACCTTTGGCAACAAGCATTGACAAGTATGCTAGCACATATCTAGAAAATAAAAGTAAGTATGAGCTTGAGAAACCCTTAAGTAAAATGATTTACCTATTTTTGTTCTCGCCTGCACAATTATCCATCTGTAAAAGCAAATGACGAGGAAGCTTATTTGATGTTGAGGACACATGTACACTATTTGAGCTAGATCCCTCCACTGAACCAGAACTCTCAACAGGGCCATCTGTTTTTTGTGCAGGCTTGTTGACAATGCCTCTCATATTCCCAAGTAGCCTCAAGTGCAGACGTGTTCATGAGAGCATTATGTAAAGGTTGAAGGTGTTGTTTCTTCACTTTGAGATCACTGATAGGACTTGTCTGTGAGTGGGCTTCAAGGTTTCTGAAACACATGGCTAACGACCCAATAGTGAAATTGGAGTCGCTAGACCAATGTGGAAGTGAAAAGTGTCCATATGACTCACAACCGTGTCCATGTGTTAGCACACCTGTCAATGAAATCGGAAGTTTCATGACATTTCCAAGGCACTTTGGTGTTGCAAAGAGCTTTGGAATGCTGGTCTTTGAATGATCCATCTTGTCATGGATCAAGCACAGGTACTCTGATGGGCGTGACACAGAAAGCATGCGGTGTGCATAGTACTGAGACCGGCAAGTTTGTTGTGCAATCATGTGGGCCTCCATCTTCTTTGAATGGTAGTGATCTCCACCAAGGTTTTTGCACAAGCCTCTGCAGCCTTCAATGATGTACAAGTGTCACACTTGGAAAAGCTAGAGTGTTTTGCAATCTCCACATCCTTAAAATGAGTATTCCATATGTTGTTGAAGGTACCAGTGCAGATTGCTTGGAGCCCCATCAAACTGAGGCACTTGTTCACATGTTCACACAGCTTCAATTGAGTGTAGATTGAAGGCAAAACCTTGAGATTTTCCCTGACCCCTGCATTTGTGGTTCGGCATTTGTGAGGCATCCTGTCTGCATTTGCTTCCACAAAAGCCTTGAGTATCTCTATGGCTGCCATGATGTGAGAGCGGGTTTTGACCAAGCGAGTGTTCCCATGAACTGAGGTTCGCGCTCCATCTAGCCACTCATCCCTCCGACGGTAGAACGTGGTCTTTGGGATCCCGTATATACTGTACCAAGCTTTGAAGCAGATGGCCACCTTATTAAATACCATGGATGTACTCTGATAACCTGTGTCCGAGGCCATTCCATCAATACACCCAGTTAGTGCAGCATATACAAACTCATGCCTTTGCTTTTGGGTGAGCATACGAAAGACATGTCTACATTGGGTAATTTCATTCCGGTCTGCCATCTGACAACACTTCTTCTTGCAACAGTCAATCGTGGAAATGCTCGTAACACTTTCGGAAGATGTAGGATCCATCTTTACCCTCTTGCTGAAACTTGCAGGGGAAGATCTACAACCCATGAATCGCCTTTTTCTTACAATAGGACCAATGCAAGGAACCTCTTCAAATATGAGTTGTTCTTCCGGGTTGTTATTATTGAAATCCAACCCAGAATATGTTGAACCATCTTGCCGTCTTAATTCAGATGTTCGCCACCTCACGAGGGATCCAGGATACAATGTGCCATTAGGTGAAACCTCTGTCACAACTACACCCACGAAGTCGGACCCTAGTTTCTCTTCTGACACTGCTTCCATTGGATTTATAGCTGTGATGATGCCTCTTCCGACTTCAATCTCACGAAGAAAGAGAATCACCTCATCCATCACAGCAGGCAAGCCATCATCTGGTAAACTCGTGCTACTATTTGTTTGTGACTCTGCATATTCTGTGTCAGCCTTGACTTCATCCAAATTCCACAATACAGGAGAACCCTCCTCAAATTCCATTCCCAGAACCTCAACATGCTTGTAAATGGTGTTCACCCATACGTACACACAAGATCCTTGGGCAATATTGTGACATGATGCATTATTATCTCGAACTTCCACAGTTCCAGTGCCAACTATCTCGTTGTTCCGAAGAAGACATACTTTATCTCCAGTATTAAACATATTGTCCTGCACATAAATAATTGTATTATTTATGATATCTGTTTATGCAATATTTCTAAGAAATCTGAATTACGGTTACTTAATAATATGCATATGCAATAATACATAATTATGTTTAGAGATAATATCTCATGTTTGATTAATACAACTGATGGGCGGGATTAATCCCGCCCACGAATCCCTCCGACGAGGAACGGTCGGCGGATTAATCCCGCCGACTCAACCCCGGAGAGAGTCGGCGGGATTAATCCCGCCCTCTCCTCCGGGAGGAGCGGCGGGATTAATCCCGCCGGCTCTTCCTTGTCGGAGGGAGTCCAAGGCGGGATTAATCCCGCCCACAATTCTTACGACGGGGAATGGGTGGCGGGATTAAACCCGCACATAACTCTCTCCAAAACTATGATTTCAAAGAGATCTCGGGATAAATCCTGTCCCCAAATCCTTAAAACAGGGATGTGGTGGCGAGATTAATCCCGCCACCCCTTCCCTGCCTCCTAAAATGGTTGGCGGGATTAATCCCGCCGACAACTCTTTCTAATAAATTTCTGGTAACTCTTCATCAGTTGAGAAGGTTATCGGCGGGATTAATCCCGCCACTCTTTTTCAGTGGCGGAGAAGCATTGCCCGAGAGATGGTGGCGGGATTAATCCCGCCACCTCTTCGAAGAGGCGAAAAAGAAATGGCCGGATTAATCCCGCCGCCCCGGTTAACCTAGAATATTAAGTTAAAAGGATATTTAAACGGGATAAATCCCTAACGGAATATATTATAATCCTAATGCATTCCTAAACCCCTAAATTGTAATTTTAAGAGAGAATGTAAGAGAGTGAATCTTTATAAGTATTTTTAAATTTGTTTATAATACTTACTTGTAAACAGCACTGAAGGCGCCGTGCTTTCCTATAAAGAATAGCACCCAATTTAATCTCGCTCCTGAGATGATCACTATGAAGAAAAAAGAAGATCTAAAGAGTGAAAAATACAGAAATGAAGAAACCCTTGCCGGAGAAAGAACCAGATCTGAATTTGAGTGGGAAATTAAATGCATTTTCAAATTTACATGTCAGACCGACAATACATATGTCAGAAATTCAAATTTTTTAAAAAGAACAGAAAATAAAATTTAAGATGAGTTGACACAAATATCCGACACTCTGACATATATACTCTCCAGTTCCAATGAGTATTTTAAAATTGCATTTAATGTTATTCAAGTGATTCAAGCTGTTTAATATTACGAAATTTTAGACTATATTCTACATTCTTAGTATTCAAGTATATTTATATTATATATATATATATAAATATATACTTATACAATAAATAAATTGATATATTATTATGTATCATTTAAAATATATTCATAGTCTGTTTATTATTATTATTTTCTTAATTACTCGAGTATTTAGTTTTCATTTCCTAGTATCAATGGGATATTCTTTATTATTTTATTAATATTTGAAGAATATTCTAATATTAAACCTGATTATCATAATTAAATTAGTCTTGTTCTTAATTATTGCAGTAATTATTCTACATTTGTATATATTAATGGGATTTTCTCAATTAATTTGTTATTATTTCAAGAATATTCATGTGTTAAACCTTATTATCAATATTAAATTAATACACACTATGAACATATTTTAAATTATACATAATATACATCATTTTATCTAATATATAATCATATATAGTTTTATAATATATATATTAATATCATTTCCTTAATTACTTGAGTAATTAATCTTCTTTATATTAATGGGATATTCTTTATTATTTTCTTATTATTCCAAGAATATTCCAATATTAAACATGATTATGATAATTAATTTAGTTAATTATTTGAGTACTTAATTTACATTTGTATATATTAATGGGATTTTCTCAATTAATTTCTTATTATTTCAAGAATATTTCAATGTTAAACCTTTTTATCAATATTAAATTAATATATATTATTAAAACTATATATGGCTATATATTAGATAAAATCATATATTATTATGTATAATTTAAAATATGTTCATAGTGTGTTTATTAATATTATTTTCTTAATTATTCGATGTTTGTTTTGCACACATATATAAACACAATCATAAATTTACACACGCATTACAAGAACTTACAAAAACACATATGCACACACATGCACAACCCTAAACCAAACTGAAGAAATATGTTGCTTCTTTATTGAAAACATCATGTTCAACGCATGTATGATATATGTACTCAATCTGTGTGTATGTAACACATTGAATTTACATGTGTAATATTTATATTAAGCTTGTTGGGAGCAAACCCTAAACCCTAAACCCTAAACCCTGTGTATACATGTGTGTACAAAAATAATTTTTCAACACTCTCTCTTCACACCATGCATGATCCATCCTAAACCCTAAACCCTAAACCCTAATATGTAACACAATGAATTTACTCATGTAATATGTATGTATGTCTGTGTGTATACACGTGTGTATGTATATATGTGTACTCTGTATGTATATATGTGTACTTTCTGTCTTCTCTCATACATACACACCATGCATGATCCATGTTAATATGTACTGTCTCTCTTCTCTCAAACATACACACCATGCATGATCTATAATATGTACTCGGTCTCTCTAATATTATGTACTAATATGTATGTATGTCTGTGTGTATAATACACACCATGCATGATCCATAATATGTACTGTCTCTCTTCTCTCATATACTATGTATGTATATCTGTGTATAATATGTGTAAGTATATATGTGTACTAATATATGCAATGTGTACAAAAATAATTTTTCAACACTCTCTCTTCTCTCATACATACACACCATGCATGATCCATCCTAAATCCAAAACCCTAAACCCTAAACCCTAAACCCATGTAATATGTATGTATGTCTGTGTGTATACACGTGTGTATGTATATATTATGTGTATTAATATATGCAATGTGTATGTATGTATTGATACACATGAAACTTTAACACTCTCATGGACACACACATATGTTAAATCCCTGCATGATTTATATTTTTGGGGTGTATGTGATACACCCACGCACACGCACGCGCTAATAATATAATGAAAGAATATTCGTTTAGGGCGAATCTATATTTTATTCTTTTTAGGGTTTAAGTATATTCTCAGAAGGAATATTCTTTAGGGTTAATATATATATTTAATTCCTTTAGGGTTTAGGTATATTCTTAGGGTTTCAAGAGGCGGCGGCTGTGAAATCGGCGGCGGCGGCTGTGCACACAGGTGAGATCTGTGTGTGTGTGTGTGTATGTATATGTATATGTATGTATAGGAGTGTGCGTATAATTTTATGTGTACTAGTATCTATAAATTTGTTTTTATTGATCTATCTCTCCCACACACACGCACACTGCGCTATATATATATATATAATCAATGCATATTAACAAATAGTATACAACAACTAGTTTATATATATGCTTATATATTCATATGGGTTATATATCTATATACACACATATATATATGTGTGTGTTTATCTGTATAATTTTATTTATTTATTAGTTTTATCTCTCGCACACACACGCACACTCCTGTGTATATATATGTTGTGTGTGTGTTTGTTTATCTGTATGATTTTATTTGTTTCGCTCACACACGCATACACACAATATACATATACACATATATATTACCTATATACATATACATACATATATTATGTGTACCAGTATCTATATAATTTTTTTATTGATCTATCTCTCCACACACACGCACACTGCTTTACATATATATATATATAATCAATGCATATTAACAAATAGTATATAACACTAGTTTATATATGCTTACAGACTCTCTCTCTTTCTCTATGGATTATATATCTATATACACACATATATATGTGTGTGTTTATCTGTATAATTTTATTTATTTATTAGTTTTATCTTTTCGCACACACACGCACACCTGTGTATATATATGTGTGTGTTGTTTTTATCTGTATAATTTTTTATTATTAATTTTATTCGCACACACGCTAAGCCCCTCGAGCGGCGGGATTAACCCGCCGCTATATGGTTGGGGCCATGGCGGCGGGATTAATCCCGCCGCCGAGGCCTTCACGCAGGCTATGGGCGGTGGGATTAATCCTGCCGCTCTAGGAAAACCGAAGAGCGGCGGATTAATCCGCCGCCATGGTCTGCGTGAGGGGCTGGGCAGCGGGATTAATTCCCGCCACTCACCCATGCCCTGCGCAGAATGCGGCGGGATTTATTCGCCGGCAATGGCCTGTGTGAAGGCCTAATGGGCGGGATTAATTCCCGGCGGATTCCACAAAGGATTTACAGGGGATGGGCGGCGGGATTAATCCCGCCGCTCATGAGGCTAACCGAAAGCCGCATGAAAGATCCTGCACGGAAGGCTAACCGAAGAGCCTGCATGACATGTCCTGCGCGTAAAGCGGCGGGATTAATCCCGCCGAGGGAATTCACGCAGGACATGAACGGCGGGGATTAATCCCACCCCACGCTTCATGCCCTTCGCGGAAGGCGGCGGGATTAATCCCGCCTGCTCAAAAAGGCCACTTGAGCGCGATTACAGGATCTCCGAATAATTGCCCGGTGGCGGGATTAATCCCGCCCCCACCCATCCCTGTTCAAAATGCCGCAGCCAATATATATGTGTGAGCGCATGATTTACGAGAGGGCGGCGGGATTAGTCTCTCCGAACCTTCATTGCCCGGTGGCGGGATTAATCCCGCCACCCTTCTTTTTTTCCTCCATTGGTATGTTGAATCAATCCCGACTAACTCTGTCTGAGACGGAGAAGGTTTACAAAATACCAATGGAGGGAACTGAGAAGGGTGGTGGGATTAATTTCACCATCCCTTACATGGTGGGCGGGATTAATCCCGCCGCGTACGCATGCCCTGCGCGGAATCGGGCGGGATTTATCCCGCCGCCATTGGCCTGCCTGAAGGGCCTAGGCGGCGGGATTAATCCCGCAAGATTTCGCACAGGGCATTGGCGTTCGGCGGGATTAATCCCGCCGACTAAGGCCGAGTGAAGGGCCTGGGAGGCGGGATTAATCCCGCCGGACGCCAATTCCCTGCGCGGAATCGGGCGGGATTTATCCCGCCGCCATTGGCCTGCCTGAAGTGCCTAGGCGGCGGGATTAATCCCGCCCGATTCCGCGCAGGGAATTGGCGTCCGGCGGGATTAATCCCGCCGCATAGGGACCGAGTGAAGGCCCTGGGCGGCGGGATTAATCCCGCCGAGTCTTCAATGCCTGTTGGAGGAATGAATCCCGCCACCCTTCCTTTTTTCTCCATTGGTGAGTCGGACCAATCCAAACGTTTCTGTCTGAGACGTAGAAGGTTTTCAACATACCAATGGAGAGAATTGGGAAGGGTGGGGAAATTCATTTAACCATCCTTACATGGTGGGCGAGATTAATCCCGCCCCTTTCTGGAGTCACTGAAGGGGTGTGAGAAATAAATCCTGCCCAGTTCTCTCTGAGACCGAGAAGGGTGGCAAGATTAATTCCGCACTCCCGTTCAAGGCCTCCAGAAAGGTGGCGAGATTAATCCCGCCCACTCTTTCAGGAGGCATTGAAGGGGTGGCGAGATTAATCCCGCCGCACCTTCCATGTGAATATATATGTGTATTAGTATATATAAGTTGCATATCTCATTTTATTTACTTTTATCATCTTATCATAATATTTCGAGTAAAAGCTAGGAATCTATGTAAAACTGTCCAGAGCTCACATTTGTGGTGGTTCTAAAACGAAATGTTATCTTTCTTTTGCACTACACAAATGTGAGCTTCGGACAGTTAATTACGTCTACTTCTCTCTGTGTATTATTTTTGTATATTCGGGTTTATACAAGTGTGTGTTTTTTATATGATTTGTATTCATAGTGTATTATTTTGCAGAAGGACGATTTGATCAAACAGATCGAGTCATTAGTATGGAGTCGTCGTCAAATTCTGGGTAAGAATTAAAATAAAATCTGTTATACTCGGATACTTGAACTAATCATTTTTGTATTCAGATGTGGAATTGAGGTGACATTAAAGACAAGAGCAGGAGAAGAGATGGGCAGGGGGATTCTGGAATCAACTTGGCCATATTTTAAGATAAATGGGAAGCGCATTGGAGCAACCATGGCTGCTGTCAAATTAACCTCTGTCACATCTCATGGACAAGCAAAACAATGGAAAGTAGATTCGCTAGTCAAGCACCCGAAAGCAGGCTGCGAACCCAGATTGGACGATTCTCGAACATATGCCTTGTTCCATCCAATGTCACGTTCTCGGATCCAGAGGTCGTCAGTTACAACATTAATTTCGGGTGGTTTTGTCGACTTGTGGATAATGACGTTCACGTGTTCACTAATGATGTTGACCTTGGAGTTCTTCTTCAACTCAACGAAAGCCCATCTATGGAGGGGATCCATCTGGATGTCTACTTCGAAAATCTTCAGACTCATCGAGTAGGTGTATTGTCAGGAGATATTGCTTCACAATACAGAAAATCAGCAAGTGAAGCAATCTTCCCTCTTCACATTGAAGAAGAACACAGCGACATCATAATGGAGATTGAGAGGGTGGCTCGGTCTCAGGTTCTCTACAGATCACGTTCAATTTGCTTAGGGAGCTTTGGGAGCTGGAAGAGTGTACCGAGAACACTAGAACAGCTGCAGTCGGGGATCACACATGTTGATTCGGATCGCAAAAGAAAATCATCAATCGTTTTGTCAGCTGCACCTGTGGCATCTCATGCTGCAATAAGTCACAAGGAAATGATGTTGGATGATAAGATTTATCCTTGTAGGGTTAAATATTGCAGCGTCAACCCAAACTTCAATTACAGGCCACTCAACCAGGAACGTGTAGCTGAGCTCATGGAGAAGATGAAGGACGACAATTCTTATACCGTTCCACATAATGCTGTTTTGTGTCCATACTATGAAAGAAGGAAGGGCGCTGACAAAGTCTGGATCACAACACCAGAACAACTCATGAAGATTCAGACGGAGAATAAAAATCTATCAAGTACTACATCATTAGTGGCCAGCACACAATAACGGCAGCCCAACGACTTCTCGATGAACACAACAAAGGAACGATGGCAACAAAACTTTCCGAGCATACCCGTGAGAAGCTGACAAAAAGATCGGCGTTTTTAGCTAAGCCGAATCTCACAATCGAGCAGTACCATAAGTTATCGGCGGAATGGGACGCTGCCGACACCAACCACTACAACAGCAAAATATGGGAGAAGTTTAAACACACGCGAGCCGTGTGGGAATCTCTTCAGCGACCACAAAGAGCTACCGCAGGGAATACACAATCTGCGGAATACCGGGTAAGCAAATTGTTTGGGCGGGATTTATCTCGCCGGTATATTAATCTGTCTTTTTCCTCAGAGAGTTGAAGAAATTGCAGCAGTTGATTTTGCCCAGGTGGGCGGGAAGGAAACATCCTTTCTGATGATGTTGATTTCTTGCCCCGAAGATAGGATCTTTGCCAAATGGTTGGGGATTATGGAATCCTTTTCAAAAGGAACACTGAAGAAGAAGCAGACAAGTGAAGGGGAGCCCTCAGAAAAGTCTGCAAAGAAACCCAGTAAGACGCCGAAGGCTAAGTCTGTTCAATCTACAAAGGATGTAGACAACGATTTCAAGCTCACATGGTTGAAGCCTTTAAATGGAACAACGATGGAGGAGATGGAAGTCTTGGCTGATTTGGTGATCGATGGCAAACTACAAATTAATAACAGCAGCCCAACCTCTCCTTTTCATCTCAAGGCAATGGAGTTGAAGACGGTCAGGCATTTCAAGGAGTGGTTGGGAATACACTGCCACAAACTGGGTTGGACCTCGACTT
>PUQB01000955.1:0-68590 GCA_003024785.1 Selaginella tamariscina
TTAACACTCTCACTCTTCTCTCATACATACACACCATGCATGATCCATGTAAATATGTACTGTCTCTCTTTTCTCAAACATACCACCATGCATGATCCATAATATGTATTGTCACTCTTCTCTCATACATACACACCATACATGATCTGTACTCTGTCTCTCTAATATTAATATTACTAATATGTATGTATATCTATGTGTATAATACTATGTGTATATATATGTATCGCTGCATGTGAAACTTTAACACTCTCATGGACACACACGTGTTAAACCCTTGCATGATATTTATTCTTGGGGTGTATGTGATACACCCACGCACACGCACGCTGATAATATAATGAAAGAATATTCGTTTAGGGTGAATCTATAGTTTATTCTTTTTAGGGTTTAAGTATATTCTTAGAAGGAATATTCGATTAGGGTTAATATATATTCTATTCCTTTTAGGGTTTTAGTATATTCCTAGGGTTTGTAAGGCGCGGCGGCGGCAGCGAAATCTCCTTCTCTCTCTCACAGTGAGATCTCTCTCTCTCTCTCACACGCACACTCCTCTGCGTTTATTTGTGATATTTATTTATTTTTATTCACATATATATTTATATGTGTGTGTATCTTAATAATATAATTTAGATCTCTATCTCTCGCACACACACGCACACTCGTATACATATATACACACAGATATATATATATATATATCTCTTCTCCTCTCTCTCTTCTCTATAGATCTCTATCTCTCGCACACACGCACACTCGTATACATATACACACACAGATATATATATATATATATATATATATATATATATATATATATCTCCTTCTCTCTCTCTCTTCTCTATAGATCTATCTCTCGCACACACGCACACTCGTATACATATACACACACACACAAATATATATATATATATATATTCTATTTATTTATCTATATATATATGTGTGTGTGTGTGTATCTGTATAATTTTATTGATTTGTTAATTGTATCTCTCGCACACACACGCACACTCCTGTATATATATGTGTGTGTGTGTGTTTGTTTATCTGTATGATTTTATTTGTTTCACACACGCATACACACAATATACATATACACATATATATATATATTATATACCTATGTATACATACATATATTATGTGTACCAGTATCTGTATAATCTATATATCTGTGTGTGTGTGTGTAGCGGCGGGATTAATCCCACCGCTATATGGTGAGACGTGTGTAGCGGCAGGATTAATCCCGCCGCGTACGCATGCCCTGCGCGGAATCGGGCGGGATTATCCCGCCGCCATTGGCTGCCTGAAGGGCCTAGGCGGCGGGATTAATCCCGCCGCCCTGCGCGGAATCGGCGGGATTATCCGCCGCCGGCCTTCCTGGGCCTAGGCGGCGGGATTAATCCCGCGATTTCGCGCAGGGCATTGGCGTTCGGCGGGATTAATCCCGCCGACTAGGCCCGAGTGAAGGGCCTGGGCGGCGGGATTAATCCCGCTGCCCTGCGCGGAATCGGGCGGGATTAATCCCGCCGCCAGGCCTGCCTGAAGGGCCTAGGCGGCGGGATTAATCCCGCCCGATTCGAGCAGGGAATTGGCGTCCGGCGGGATTAATCCCGCCGCATAGGGACCGAGTGAAGGCCCTGGGCGGCGGGATTAATCCCGCCGAGCCTTCAATGCCTGTTGGAGGAATGAATCCCGCCACCCTTCCTTTTTTCTCCATTGGTGAGTCGGACCAATCCCAAACGTTTCTGTCTGAGACGTAGAAGGTTTACAACATACCAATGGAGAGAACTGGGAAGGGTGGGAAATTCATTTAACCATCCCTTACATGGTGGGCGAGATTAATCCCGCCTCCTTTCTGGAGTCACTGAAGGGGTGTGCCAAATAAATCCTGCCCAGTTCTCTCTGAGACCGAGAAGGGTGGCAAGATTAATTCCGCACTCCCGTTCAAGGCCTCCAGAAAGGTGGCGAGATTAATCCCGCCCACTCTTTCAGGAGGCATTGAAGGGGTGGCGAGATTAATCCCGCCGCACCTTCCATGTGAATATATATGTGTATTAGTATATATAAGTTGCATATCTCATTTTATTTACTTTTATCATCTTATCATAATATTTCGAGTAAAAGCTAGGAATCTATGTAAAACTGTCCAGAGCTCACATTTGTGGTGGTTCTAAAACGAAATGTTATCTTTCTTTTGCACTAGCACAAATGTGAGCTTTGGACAGTTAATTCCGTCTACTTCTCTCTGTGTATTATTTTTGTATATTCGGGTTTATACAAGTGTGTGTGCGTTTTTATATGATTTGTATTCATAGTGTATTATTTTGCAGAAGGACGATTTAATAAACAAGGAGATCGAGTCATTAGTATGGAGTCGTCGTCAAATTCTGGGTAAGAATTAAAATAAAATCTGTTATACTCGGATATGTGCTTGAACTAATCATTTTTGTATTCAGATGTGGAATTGAGGTGACATTAAAGACGAGAGCAGGAGAAGAGATGGGCAGGGGGATTCTGGAATCAACTTGGCCATATTTCAAACTAAACGGGAAGCGCATTGGAACAACCATGGTTGCTGTCAAACTAACCTCTGTCACATCGCATGGACAAGCAAAACAATGGAAAGTGGGTGTTGCTAGTCAAGCATCCGAAAGCATGCTGTGAACCCAGATTGAACGATGCTCGACACATATGCCTTGTTCCATCCAATGTCACGTTCTCGGATCCAGAGGTCGCCAGTTACAACATTAATTTCGGGTGGTTTTGTCGACTTGTGGATAATGACGTTCACGTGTTCACTAATGATGTTGACCTTGGAGTTCTTCTTCAACTCAACGAAAGCCCATCTATGGAGGGGATCCATCTGGATGTCTACTTCGAAGATCTTCAGACTCATCGAGTAGGTGTATTGTCAGGAGATATTGCTTCACAATACAGAAAATCAGCAAGTGGAGCAATCGTCCCTCTTCACATTGAAGAAGAACACAGCGACATCATAAAGGAGATTGAGAGGGTGGCTTGGTCTCAGGTTCTTTACAGATCACGTTCAATTTGCTTAGCAAATTTCGGGAGCTGGAAGAGTGTGCCGAGAACATTAGAACAGCATCATCGGGGATCACACATGTTGATTCGGATCGTAAAGAAAATCATTAGTCGTTTTGTCAGCTGCACCTGTGGCATCCATGCTGCAATAAGCCACAAGGAAATGATGTTGGATGAAGGATTTACCTTGTAGGGTTAAGTATTGCAGCGTCAACCCAAACTTCAATTACAGGCCACTCAATCAGGAACGTGTAGCTGAGCTCATGGAGAAGATGAAGGACGACAATTCTTACACCGTTCCACATAATGTTTTTGTGCGCATACTACGAAAGAACAAAGGCGCTGACAAAGTGTGGATCACAACACCAGAACAAATGAGGAAGTTCAGACGGAGAATAGAAAATCAGTTAAGTACTACATCATTAGTGGCCAGCACACAATAACGGCAGCCCAACGACTTCTCGACGAACACAACAAAGGAACGATGGCAACAAAACTTTCCGAGCATACCCGTGAGAAGCTGACAAAAAGATCGGCGTTTTTAGCGAAGCCGAATCTCACAATCGAGCAGTACCATAAGTTATCGGCGGAATGGGACGCTGCAGACACCAACCACTACAACAGCAAAATATGGGAGAAGTTCAAACACACGCGAGCCGTGTGGGAATCTCTTCAGCGACCACAAAGAGCTACCGCAGGGAATACACAATCTGCGGATACCGGGTAAGCAAATTGTTTGGGCGGGATTTATCTCGCCGGTATATTAATCTGTCTTTTTCCTCAGAGAGTTGAAGAAATTGTAGCAGTTGATTTTGCCCAGGTGGGCGGGAAGGAAACATCCTTTCTGATGATGTTGATTTCTTGTCCCGAGGATAGGATCTTTGCAAATGGTTGGGGATTATGGAATCCTTTGCAAAAGGAACACTGAAGAAGAAGCAGACAAGTGAAGTGGAGCCCTCAGAAAGTCTGCAAAGAAACCCAGTAAGACGCCGAAGGCTAAGTCTGTTCAATCTATAAAGGATGTAGACAACGATTTCAAGCTCACATGGTTGAAGCCTTTAAATGGAACAACGATGGAGGAGATGGAAGTCTTGGCTGATTTGGTGATTGATGGCAAATTACAATTAACAACAGCAGCCCACCTCTCCTTTTCATCTCAAGGCAATGGAGTTGAAGACGGTCAGGCACTTCAAGGAGTGGTTGGGAATACACTGCCACAAACTGGGTTGGATTTCGCTTCAACATACGAAGAGGTCAGCAAATATTTGCATGTGACAAACGATGATATGCTTGTCGAATGGGTGAATCAATCGGAAGATCTGGGCAAGAATCTATTGCACGCCAACGCCAAAAAGGAGAACATTGCGATGACGCCTTCTCTTATGGCAGTCCTTCAGCAGCGGAGAACCGAGTTGAACCTTATAAAGGAGGATGCTACGAATCACGACAAGCCCTACAGATGTTTGTTGTTGGATTCGGAGACTTTATGGGGTACCATCACTGCTTGTAGGAAACCGTTTCAATTGTTCGTGATGGATCGGCGGGTGTCAAAAAATCCTTCGACAGACAGGACACTAGAGGATTTGGTGGAGAAACTTAGCCGTGCAAGCATGTACAAAGAAGGTATTTATTATTGAATTCATACTTGCACTCTTGACTGATATCTACGTTTTCAGGTATTTATTTCTTGATTCTTGCTCATGTCACCGATACTTTGCCTTCTCCTTTGCCAAGAGGAATAACATCGTTGGACAGGATTTTATATGAATGATGCTGATCCGAAGTGCATTGATTCGGTTGTTCACTTGGTTGTTAGGAATGCGCCAAACATTTCAACTTCCAAATGACTGGCCAGGCATCTGTTTGCACTCCAACGGCCCTGAACCTCCATCCGATACACCGATAGGAGAGTGACGTATTCGGCAATGTACGTTATCCAAACATCACAAGTCAAGCGGCACGGAGCATCGTCAACTTGATCAGGGGTCCTCACAGTGATGCGTGGGTTTTTGACTACTGCACTAGGGGGTCCGTCTTGAAGGAGTGTTACCTTCGGCATACATGTGTTTTGCCGTTGAAAAGGATAAGACCATGGTTGAGGACCTGAACAAGTGGATAGATAGGTTCTCAACTGAGTACCCCAACGAATCCATAAAGGAGTATTTGAGAAAGTTCCCTCCAGATAAGTGCGATAGCTCTGAAGACGAATCTGGTTCAATGTCGGAGTCTGAGACGAACTTCAATCAGATATTAGACCGGAAGTTATCTCGAGGAGTACAGAACATTCGCACACTCCATTACCCATGGAAACATCAATAGAAGATGCAGAAGATCTTGAACCATCTCACAAGCGGCTTAGACCTTCTTCGCCTCACTCAGAAGGTAATAGCGAAGAAGAATTGTTAATGAATTGTTAGAGTGACGAATAGTTGTAAATGAGTGTAACATAAGGCATTTTTGTATATTTCGTTTATATTTGTACAGAAAATAAATTCTCAAGGATTAATGAAGCTTTTAGTTCAAACATGGGTCACACATTAACAAGGTAAATAATATACCTTGATAATTTTAAGGTCAGCTAATTATCATTTTGCAGATGTAATGAAACAATTGAGAACATGGATTTTCAGCATTGGCATGAGGTAAGAGAGGGGTTTGGCGACAATTTCTTGTGCCACATGTCAGAATGACAGAGTTCATGCAGGAAATGGATAATAATGCAGCTCAAAACATCGTTACCATGGGGGCCACTTCAGTTTTTTCATCATCATTTTTATTGGCTTCAGTTCCGAAATCAATTTCTTCAGCGCATGCAATATCTGAATCTTGTAAGGATGATGTACAATTAAATGATGAAGGGATAGGCAACGAGATAGTGGCAACGGATAAATGTGAAAGGGAGCAAACAAGTGATTTGCAAAGTATTCAAGAGGCAACGCTATCTCATGTTACTCATGGCCATATTGTGTTGTTGGATGTCAATGGTGTTCTGCTTCATCGACAAAGGCCCGAGGATAGGAAAAAAGAAATCAAACAAGGAGATTTCATTCCTTGTCATGGTAAATTTCGATATGATATTATTTTTCGTCCAGGGTTGGATCGTCTCTTTCAAAAGCTTAAGGAGATGGGTGCGCTTGTGGGGATTTGGTCATGCATGCAGATTCATAACTTAACACCGCTGTTGAATTTGCTTAAGAAACATTGTAGTGTTGCAGAAGAGGTGATTCGTAAAGATTGGATTTTTGACCAGCGAATATGTTATAAACCTCTCGAATTTCACAATATAAGAAAGGAAAGCAAGCCATACTTCTTCAAGAATGAAAGAATAATTGGGACTCATGGGGAGATCAGTCGCTTAAGGATAATGAAGAATGCACATATCTTAGTAGTAGACGACTCTCCTCAGAAGGCTATGCTCAACCAAAACATTGCTTGTATTCATCCAATCACTTTCGATCCATATTCTGATACCGATATCATGGATGAGCTAGTGAACTACTTGGATACGTGCCTCAGAAAGAAGAATCTCGAAAATTTTTGTGAGCAGTATCCACCGTATCATACATTTCCTGAAGCTTTTCTTTCTCGTGATTTTGAATTTTATAAAATGAAGGATAGCAACCGGGCGCTTTATAATATTATTCTTAAGGAACGTCAGTTTTTAGATGAGCCTTTATGCAGACCTTCTCTTATACATCTTATGTATTAACAAGGATGGCAACTCCCAATTGCATTCGTGAGAGTGTTAAGTGGTGGCAACAACATCAAGATATTGACCAAAATGATTTGATTAATCCGGAGAGTGATGATTTAGACAAAATGAGGAGATTTCTTTGTATTAGGAAGAAAGTATTTATAAAAAATTAACATGTTGATAAAAAATGATTTCATTTGTAATTATGTTTGATAGTATTTCTTCATTATTGTAAACTATTTTTAAATAATATGAATATTCTAAGATATTTTAGGAATTCCTTACTAAGTAAGGTTATTGAAGGATTAATTAATTAATTAATTAATATTTAAGGCTTAATTACATATTAATTAAATGATTAATTAATAATTAAAACTTAAGTATTAATTAGTAATTTATTTTATATTCCCATTTTCACGTATCATGCCCACTTTAGTTACAACGTGCATATATGTACATGTATACTTTTAATTCTTAATGTATAAAAAGCTATATCAATATACATTATATTTTACGTGCTCATAACCTCCACTAATAGACACCGTGAGGTGGCACTTCAGGCAGTAGAGGGGTTGAACAACCTAAGCTCATTAGCAGAAGCCCTTTCGTAAAGGCACTCGCAAGGTCATGTGCTTAGGTTATAATAGAGGGAGTTTGCTTAGTAGAACACTCGTGTCCTCACTAAGTACTAGCCCTAGGTCTAGGGTATAGAACCCTTAGGGGTTAGTCGTGGTTAGAGGTACCCCTTGTTGCCCTAAAGAGGGTTGTATCCCGAATGAGGTGATTCCTCAAGGGGTAAGTGACGATGCCTTAGCTCTGTCTAGTTGTACATTTGAGAGAATATTCTGTTATAAAGATGTGGGTTCATAAGAAGTATTCCACGAGGGGTTTTATCCATGTGTCACCAGTCTCTGCACCATAGCATATAAGCTATAGGATAAATTTGAGAATCTTGTATTGCTTGTTGATGACTTGTCTGTCAGCACTTGCATTCACAATATTACCTTTATAATGACCTCTTTATTTTGTGAGGATTGATTTAGATGGTCATTTGTAGTTGGTGGTGCCTTCAGTCTTCGTTTCATGCTTCCTTCATGCTTATTATGATCTTCTATTCTCGATGGGCACATAGGACATCATCGTGTATTGAGAAGTTGCAAAATCTTTTTATTGACCAAAGTTGCGAGAGATGTGATTCAATATGTACATAGTTGTGTGTGGTGTCAAGTTCACAATACTCCTTCATGTACTTCGAAAGGACAGTTGGAGTGCAATGCAGTTTCTTCTCCGTTTGAGTTAGTGGCATTTGATTTGATGAAACCTTTTTTACGGTTGATTATTGGCAACGAGTATATAATTATCGTTTCTGACTACTTAACTCATTAGTTAGAAGTTGGTGCTCTTGCTAATGCGACTACTTCTGTTGTTGGCTAATTTCTTCTTAATCAATAGTGTTATAACATTCTTGTCAGAAGCGAATTCTCTTAAATAATAGTCCTCCATTTATGGCTAGGGCATTTCGTATTTTGACATCTCAACTGGGATACATTACATTTTCACAAGTACTTATGGTCCTCAGATAAATGGTTTGGTGAAACGGCTTGTTAAGATGTTCGTGAAGTATGTGATCTTTTAACATTCAGATTGGAATAGTTATTTACCATTTCTCCAATATGCTTATGTCACTAGAATATAGAGTTTTGTTAATACTTCACTATATAAGTTCTTATATGGACACAGTGTTATGGAGTTGGGTCTACCTTCTCGCTTGCCACAAGCTACTGTCTTGGGAACGGTATTTGATGAGCATTTTTCCATTGGTTTAAGCAAAGTTTATAGAACACTTAAGTTACATACAAGTGGGACAACAACGATGTTATAACACTCATCATCGACCCTTGTGGAGTACAAAGTAGATAAATTGGTGTTGATTTATTTTCCTAAGCTTAGGATATGTAATTTAACTAAGATTCTCTTTATACAATGGAAGGGACCATATTGAGTACTGCAATAAGTAAGGCCACAAGTTTATAAGGTTCGGCATAACATTCAACCTAATCCTTTAAAAATTGTACATATGCAATGCTTAAGGTGTTTTATATAATAGAGTCAGAATAAGTTGTACGACCTACAAATCTACCAATGCCTCTTCATGATGTTCCTTCGTATCCATGCCCGTCTATTAGAGAACCCTAACCACCTTTCATCCTTAAGAAAGGAAGGGATGATAGAAGGTCCACATGTGCAGTTGTGTGCACACATACTATTACTAACTTAATGGAATTTTGATAATTCATGGTTAATACTATATATACATTTTTTATATTCCAAGCTCTCACAATTTTAATTAAGCCTTATATATATATATATAGTATTTAAATTAAACTAAGAAATATAAAATCTAAACATAGAAAGATGTACCACTCTCTTTATAATTTGAAATTACATAAAATAAGGATTTGTTGATGAATCCAATACATACTTGCAGGTTGGAGTTGGTAAGCAAAAAATGCGGTGGAATCTCTTGTGTGCCACGTGGCTCGTATACGAGATACGTGGCAAGTACAGCGTGTTAAATGCGGCCATAGCCAAGGTTCTTCATGTTCTAGGGTTCATCAAGATGTCGCGCAGGTACATAGAGCCGTGCACATTATCACCTGTACTCCCGTTCGGCTACCTCGCAGGTGCATATACACACAAAATATATACATGTGTGTAAATTTACATATATTCTATGTTATTATCGGTGTTGGTTTGAGTTAATTTCCTTGTAGGTAGTTCATAGATATGTACATAAAACATGACATTACATACATAAATATAATATGTATATATAATTTATGTGTTTGTACATGTTCTTGTATATGTATATAAGTACTACACATGTATATATATTCTTGAAAATGTAGGCTCAAACATGTAATAGATCTGATTTTATCTTATTATGTGTACACATACAAGTGTGTGTGTGTGTGTGTGTCTATATATATAAGATATGTAGTTTGAGCATATATTATTGTATATTATACCCCTGTTTTCAATATCTATAACATTAATAAATGATTTGCTAAATGATTTGCTTGCGTTTTCATGTCAATCCCTATACATATGTTGCAAATATAATATGTTCAAAAAGTATATAGAGCCTTGACATATCTATGTGAAACTCTGCCACACACACACACACGTTAAAACTGATGTGTATCCCCTTTAATTCATATATTATACTGGAAGGACCTGCTCACTAAGCGAATAAAAAAGCATCTATGAAGCCAAACCGTCTCTCTCTCTCTCTCTCTCTGCACACACACCACACACACACATAATACTAAAATAACTATATTGTGGTGTTATTAAAATTTATTATATTAAGTATTCATGTCTTTCGACAAGATACAAAATATTTGATTTAACACCAATCTTATTAATACCTATGAACTACATTATTAAATGAAGTGCCGCTCATATTTGTTTTACTTTGTCTGAGTAACACCATCAAAAATTGAAGGTTTTAATGCATGTGTACACATGCCTTAAAACCTTCAATTTTTAATGGTGTTACTCAGACAAAGTAAAACAAATACCTGTACTTCTATTCACCATATTACGATTACATTTAAGAAAAGAAACTTCTTTGACACTCGTGAGTTTTATAAACTCTGGACGTTCACGTTATTGTTGCGGAGTCAAATCTGATTTATATAGAGATTTTACACATAGTATCTTTTTGTTATGTCTAAACGATATAGCACAAAATAAGTGTGTGTGTGTGTGTGAAGCGTTCCCAACTGGAATACAAGTAAGATGCAGGGTGTTGAAGACGTATGTAGGCATCAGTTTGTTTTTTATGCATATTATGAAAATGCTCTTGTAGACATGTCATTTTGGACACACAGAACACACACACACATATATATAGGTTTTTAACAAACCAGTCTTTGCACACAAGAGAAATTACACCTTGTGTGTGTGTGTAAAGCGTAGTCTTTGAGAGACTCAACTGTGACTTCATTTCCATGCAAGAAGGAATTCTTTAAGGCTTTAGTTAAGTAGACGTCCCCAATAGAAGCTGGGAGTGTGTGTGTGTCCCATGTTTATGTATAAACATGCGGATTTATATGTATGCATAAACTACTGCATTAACAGGTCCACAACTGACTTAATTTCTCCTGGAAACATCATTCTCTAACTACTAGAAGACACGAGTGTTCTTTTTTGGGTGCCACCTAGGCCCAACAGGTCTATGCGTGCACGTGTGGTTTTCGTGCGCGCTAGCGAGCGTGATATTAGAGCCTTTCTTTAATACAGACGGCTTATATAACTTTATATGCATATAAAACAGGTCCGGAACTGAATATTTTTTTGGAGCACTAGAAGATACGACGTGTTCTACAGAAGCAAGCAGGCGACCAAATGAACGGTAACATAAAGTCCAAGTACAAACCCAACTATGCCACCAACCACGTAGAATATGCAGTTCTTGTATGTCCCTGTTGCTCTCGTTGGGCCACAGAAGACGTGACACAGGTCGTGTTAAGTGGACGCCCACACAGAGCTGGGTTTCCTTGGTAAGAAGAAGCTCCGAAGGTAGCGAGTTGACGGTCATATGGAATGACACCTGTGAGTAAGTTGTAAGATACATCAAACTCCGAGAGGAAGTTTAAGTCAACCAGCTCCCGAGGAATGTGCCCAGTAAGTTTGTTGTTGGACAAGTTGAGACGTTCCAAGGAATGTAAATTGCTCAGCCAAAGTGGTATCTCACCGGACAGGAGATTGTTGGACATGAGTAACCATCGCAGGGCCTTGTATACTTCCTGAGCTCACTGGGGATGCTGCCAGTTCAGTCTGTTGTTAGAGAATCAATAGAAGTCGCAAATTGGTTCAGCCCGTTGCTCTGCCTGCCCGCAGTTTAAATGTAATGTTGCAGCAGTCAAGCTTTCTGACTCTAAGCTCTGTCTGGAGAGACCTCAGGTTTCCGAGCTGTACTGGTATTTCCCCGGTTAAGTCATTATCTGATAATGTTAAGGTGAACAGCTCGCTAAAGTTGCTTTACCCAGTGAGGAATTTCACCTTGGAAACCATTGTCTGCCAGGGTTAACACTTTAAGAGAAGTGCAGGAGCGTAAAGACTCTGGAATGGGACCAGTAAAAACTGTTTGCTAGCCAACGCGAGAATTTCCATGTTGTTGCTCAGCATGGCTCAGGAAGAACTTCACCATACATGTTGTTGTAATGCAAGGCGAGATACATAAGACTTGAGAGGTTACCGAAAGTGCTCGGAAGTGTACCTGTGAGATTATTGAATCCTGCATCGAGTCGCTTCAAGAAAGTGCAATTTGAGATGGTTTGCGGGATCCAACCTGATAACAAGTTGTGTGAGATGTCTGCTTCAAGCAAGTTCCTAGGCAGACTTTGAGGATGGATCCAGAAATTATGTTTGTTGTTTAAGGTAGAGCCGGTTGAGGAAACTGCAGTTTGAGAGGGACTCCGGAATACTACCACTTATCAAGTAATTGGAAGAGAGAGAAAATGAGACTAGACGGGGAAGTTTGTCACATATATTGATGGGTATAGGACCTCGGAGGGGAGCTCCAGCCGATATCGAGCATCTGAAGAGCTGGCATTCCTCCGAAAGTGAGAGTTAAGTTGCCTGTGAAGTTTGTTCTTTCCAAGTTGAGCTCCTTAAGAGTTGTGCTCCTATGTTCTTGGGGAGTTCACCGGCCAGGTGGTTGTCGAGTACCTCAATGCTGCTGTTACTGAGGTCCGTGCACCACGGAAGCTCACCGGTTAGATTGTTGTGGGAGAGATCGATACGCTTCATCGAGAGAAGGCTGCACCAGACTGGAGATAATCCCCCCCTCAGATCTCGATACGAGAGGTTTAACTCGACTATATATCGTTCGGTTCTGAGCCGAACACCTTCCCATGCTGTTAAACTATTGTTTAAACTCCAACTCGGTAAGGGGTTCCCTAGGAGCTTCTCCTTGAATGAGAGTAACACTAAGAGATCCTGTTGAGAAGGAGTGGACACAGCAGTACAAATCCTGTACAACAAGAGTAGAATGATGAACCACATGGTGATGTGCGAGTTCTAGGCTGCCTTTTGGATGGAATGTGAACGGGACAGGCACTGGAGACACCAGCACGTCTAAAGACACGATTCTAGGAGTCAAAGTTGAATTTGAATTTGAAAATACATCTTATACGCACGAGCGAATTGTTGACAGTTGTATCGTATACTTTCCTTTGTCCCATATGGTTCGTTTAAGTAAGACTCGTTCAGATACGTGATCTCTTTAAAGATATTTTAAAGTGTACATACAAAACTCTTAATTAAGATTTTAACCTTTTATCGTTCCCAGGTGGTAGACTATAAAAAAACATTTACAAGGTTTAAAATAAATATTTAGATATTCTTAAGCAAAAATTTACATTTTACATGTATTATTGACTTTAGTGAAGTATAAAACAATTTATATATTCTAGAAAATCTTTATATTTATTTCTTAAATATATTTTGGTGATTTATAAATAAAAATCGTATAGTGATTAAGAAAAATCAACCCATAAAATATTATGGTAAAAACAAATTAAACCGATCGTGAATACATCAAAGTAATTAAGAGTGGATTTTCATGTTCAGATATAAATTCATTATTTATTTAATATTAAATCCAAATTATAACTATATACTTTACATTTGAAATGTTACTATGTATTCACGATTATATAATTTATTTTAATTTAATATTAAATTAATAATGAAATTTACATTTGAACATGAAAATCCAGTATTAATTATAAAGTTTTAAAATATTTAAATTTATTCTTTTAAAATTTGAAATTGCATAAGTAAAATTAATCATAAGATTAATATATATTAGTGTTTTCTTCAGATCCAAGGCTCTTCAACTCAATACTATTGATTAAAGATTATAGATTTTTGAACAATTAAATGACTCGAATTTTGATGTATGTTATCAGATTATAAAAAAAAAACAACTCAATACATACAGGTTACGTAAGAAAAATGAGGTGGAAATCTCTTCTGTGACACGTGGCGCATTACGTGGCAAGTACAGCGTGTTAAATGCCAAGGTTCTTGTTCTAGGGTTCTTCATGTTCTAGGGTTCATCAAGATGTCGCGTAGGTACATAGAGCCGCCGAAGTATCCAGTGATCCAGGAGTATCCTAAAGTGGCCACTGTAGTGGCCAATTTCAGCTTCCGCGATATCATGCACATTATCACTTATACTACTGCTTCAATCCCCTTCGGCTATCTCGCAGGTACATATACACACAAACATATATTCTATGTTATTATCGAAAATGTAGGCCCAAATATGTGTTGGTTTGAGTTTATTTCTTTGGTTTTACATGTAGGTAGTTCATAAATATATACAACATATATATGCTGTGTACATAAAACATAAATAGAATATTTGAACATGGTATATGTATATAAGTACTACACATGTATATATATTCTTGAAAATGTAGGTTCAAATATGTAATAGAGCTGATTTTATCTTATTATGTGTACATATACGTACACAAGTGTATGAGTGTCTGTCTCTATATATATAAGATATGTAGTTTGAACATACACTACTTTGTACACTAAAACAAATATATACACATAGATTCCTTTGTATTTCATGTTATATCTTAGAATTTAGTTATAAGATGGCGTATCTGAACTCATAAACAGCACGCATACAAGTATTAGATATGTAGTTTGAGCATATATTATTTGTATATAACCCCTGTTTTCACATATCTATAGCATTACATATATACTTTGCTAATGATATACACTATATGTTCAGATTGTTTTTATGTTATTGAAAAAAGGCAAGCAGAATCTAAACTTTGGTAATTTGTTTGCGTTTTCATGTCAATCACTATACATATGTTGCAAAGATAATATGTTCAAAAAGTATATAGGGTCTTATATTTTGACATATCTATATGAACCTCTGCCACACACACACAGTTAAAACTGTTATATAGATAGATAGAGAGAGAGAGAGAGAGAGGAGAGAGAGAGAGAGAGCAGACGGATAGACAGACAGACAGACGATTTGGCTTCATAGATACTTTTTTATTTCCAGCATATTACGAGGAAGAACACCTTATCATATAAGGGGCTACACACACACACACACACACATATATAACACGCACACACTCATATAACGCTGTCATTCGTATGCCTTATATAAATAATGTAGATAATTACACGTCAATACACAACCCAATTATACGTGTGCCTGTGTTACACACACACACACACTTTACAGATACTCGACATTTTCAGGGTCAAGTGCAAACTTACGGGGACCAACAATGCTGGTTGCTGGGCTGACTGGGCTGCAGACGGGGTACATGCTGGCATATGGCTTCTCTAAGGGAGGCTCTTGGGTATACTCCCAAACGATGCCGAAGTGGAGAGATTTGGAGTCATGACGTAAGCTTGAACGTTACAAATAAGTAAGCATATTCTTCTCATGAAATCTCATTGGACTTCATCAATTATACATATTTGATAGAATAATTAACATTTATTCACATTACTCTACCGAGTGGATATTGGAGATTAATATGTAAGTAGCCGGGTTACGCAAGTTCATACGCTCTGCAATCCTATGTGCACGCTCTCTATCCAGGTGGCTCATACACGCCCCCAACACAGACGTCCACGCAACCTCATTGGGTTCGAACGGCATGTCGAACAGCAACTCTTCAGCAAGCTCCAGCTGTCCGGTCCTCGCCAAGAGATCCACCACGCACACGTAGAAGTCCACCGCCCGTGTTACACCGTAGTCGGTCTCCATGGAGCTCAAGAAGCCATAGTGGAGCGTACCAGAGTGTTGGAAGGACGAAAGAATGCTTATGTAAGTAATCTGTCTGTCTCCACACCGTCACCATGCAAGACACGGAACAAGTCCATTGCATCATGAATGTGACCGCCCTGGGAATACGCACACAGCATGGTGTTCCACAGCGGTAAGGACTTCACCACAGTCGTGTCGAACATGAGCCGTGCTGTCTCGAGGCCTCCACACTTGGTGTAGAGGTTGACTAGCGAGGTCCGAAGGATATCGTCTGAAACCAACCGGGGATCCTCCGAAACACACCGGTGGATAGCCTGGCACTCCCTAAGTGAAGCAAGTGTCTCACACGCCTCGATCAAGGACATGTAAGTGACTGCGTTCGGACGAACACCATCCAAGTCCATGAGTCTCAGGTGTACCAGAGCGTTAACACACTGCCCGTTGAGGGCGTACGTGGTAACAATCGCATTCCACATTATGAGGTCGTTCTCCGGAGAGTTTCTAAATACCACCTCGGCTTCCTCGACGTACCCCAGATGGGCGTATCCGGAGATGATGCTTGTCCACGAGACCAAGTTTGTCTGCGGAGCCTTTCTGAACAAGAAGTTTGCGTCCTGGATGCGACCCGATTGTACATACCCTTGGAGCAATGCGTTCCATGTGACAATGCTCCTATGCGGCATCTCGAGGAATGCAAGGTACGCTTGGTCGAGGCTTCCCAGCTGGGAATGTGCTGTGACGATGATGGTCCAGGAGACAACGTCTCGGGAACTCATGTTCTTAAACAGTTCGGTCGATCGTTCTAAGTCGGCATTTTGCAAGTAGCACCCTATCATGGTATTCCACGATACTAAGTTTCTCTCTGGCATCCCAGTGAACAACTCCTCGGCAGCCTCCGTTCACCTGCAGTGGCATGCACTGTGATCATCGAGTTCCACGATGCACAGTTGTGCTCCGGCATTTGTCGAAGACCTCCCTTGACTTTTCTGTGTCACCATCCTGCACGTAACCTTGCAGCATCGCGTTATAAGAGACAACGTTTCTCTCAGGCATCTCCCTGAACTTCACGCCTGCCATATCCAGTCGGCCGTTCTGTGCATACACAGTAACCAATGAAGTCCATGAAACGATGCTCGAGAAAGGCATTCTTTCAAAGTGTTCCTGTGCTCGGTGAATAGAGCCCTCTTCAACATATGCCTGCAACATTGAGCTCCAGGAAATCGAGTCCCACTGTGGCATCTTATCAAACGCAATCCTATACAGAGAGCTAAGTTATGTATATATAAAACACGGATATACATTACCTTGCTAGTTGTGAATCCCCGTATTGGGCATTTGCTGCAACGATTGCGTTCCAGGAGATCAAGTCCCGGTGTAGCACTCCGTGGAACAGACTACTTGCATTCTGGAGCTCCCCAGCATCTGCAAAGCCTTGTATCATCACATTACACACGTAGATATCCCACTGTGGCATTCTGTAGTAAAACTCCAATGCTGTATGCAAATGCCCATTCTCGGCAAATGCAGTAACCATGGCACTCCAAGAGATTGCATTCGGACAGGGATGAGAATCGAAGAGAGACTTTGTAGAGTGTAATCTCCCGTTTCTGGAGTACGTTGTCATCATAGAATTCCATGAAACCGCACTGTGTTCCGGCATTTTTCTGAAGACTTCCTCACCATGGTCTATGATCATGTTCCACGAGACCACACTCCGTTGAGGCATCTGTTCGAAGAAATGGAAGGATCCCATTACATCCCCACTGTCCGCAAGCGATTTCAACATGATGGTCCAGGAGAAAACATCCGGATCGGGGATCTCATTGAAGACGCTACTCGCCTGCCCTTTGGCGGCAAATGCTGCAAGCATTGTATTCCAGCTCGCTGTGCTCCGTTCTGGATTGCATTGAAGACCTCTGTTGCGAGATCGATGTGATCGTTCTTTGTGCAGGAAGCGAGGATGATGTTCCATGAGTAGATGTTCTTGTTAAGGATCCTGTTGAATGCTTGTAGTGCTTCATCCAGGCAATTGCAGTTACTGTAAAGCTGGATAAGCAGGTTTCCGTGAGATGGTTCGCAGTCGAGTCCGAGCTTGTGTATCTGGTTGTGCAGCTGCCTTCCCTCGGCTAGCCACCGGGTATTCACGCACTGACGTAGTAAATATGTGTACGAGTCATTTCTCATCTGTTACATGTTAGAAACTCATGAATTGTTTGATTGAATAACGTCCATTATATACATTTAAGTTTTGAGTTACAATGAATTACATAAGTTTAATTACCTTATAAAATTAATTATAATACTTAATTTCTAATTCTAATTAATTATTTTAATTTTACCAGTCTGCCTTATTATTAGATAGATAAAAATTTAAGTGGATATAATAGTTAAATTAATGAATTAAAACGAATATACCATGAATTAAATATATTTAAATGAATTTAAAAAATACCCCATTAATTAAATAATTAAATAATTTATTTTTAAAACATTATTTAAATAATAAAGGATAAACCATTTAAATGAAATTTAATTTATGTAATTAATTTAAATGAAATATTAAACAATATTTATTATTTAAATGATGTAGTAAGTTTGATACATATACGTATCTATATACGTGCATTGTATGGGAAAAATGTACGTATTTGGGAATTTTCCCTTTTAAAAATACATGTCATAACAAAATGGGTTTCTAGGGCTTATGGAAACAGTGTGTTTATGATCTGCTTTATTTCGATCCGCTATTGGAAATGCAAGGGCTAGGATTGAATCCCAAGCTTCGCCATGAAGGCCTCCTGGCCGCCGATGTTGTCTCTGCTCCTGGTGATTTCACACATTTCAAGGCCCATGTCCCCCTCAGGCATCTCTGGGTAATCTCTCTCATGTATAAATTTCTTATGTATGTATTATATATATATATATATATTATAATATATATAGAGAGAGAGAGAGAGAGAGAGAGAGAGTGAGAGTGAGAGAGTTAAGAAATGCATACACACAACATATACCACACACACACCCATCACGCTGGTACACAAATTATATGTTGTTTTGAAGGTTGGGACTAAGCATTGGAGATATTATGATTCTGGGCCAAAGTCTGTACCCCTTTGATTTGCATTGGAGGTGTTTCTTCAACTGCAGAAGTGTTTTACAAGATAATCCTATCTCTATCTGCCAAGGTATGATGTGTGTGTGTGTGTGTGTAGCATAAATATGTATTTATTCCACAGATGCTTATTGTTAATGTATCATATTCATTGATATGGTTTTAAAACTTATTTATATCTTTATGCCAATCTATAGCATATGTCCTTAGTCTTTTCTGATGCATGCACACACAACGAAGAAATCTGTGTTAATACATTTATCTAGCTGTGTGTACAGGGAGACATGTTTATACTTATAAATATGTGACAGGTGATCACGTGTGTGCGTATGGAAGTCATTGTTAATGTATTAGAAGGGCAAAACGTATATGCTTATACCAAGCTACGGATATACAAAGTTTTGTAATACATACTTACGTATGTGTGTATCTGCCTATGTATGCATGCATGCAGTGTAGTATTTATGAACATTGAAATATGTATTTGCAGGGGTATCGAGTGATAGCAGCAGACGCCCCTCCAGTGTGGAGCCATCAAGAGTGGATTTGTTTATTTGAGAAGTTTTTGGATCAAATCGGTGCACATCATGTAAGATATGATAGTTATACAAATATCTATGCCTTGTATGCATAATATTGTTGTATATTATATAATTATTGTTGTTAATTGCTCCTGTTTGTAGGTACATCTATATGGTACTTCTCTTGGTGGTTTTTTGGTGCAGATGTTTGCTCAATATGTAGGTATCTTTTTTGTAACACACACGCACGCACGCCTGCACACACACATTTAATGAGATTTTGTATGTGCAGCGACCAAGAAGAGTGAAATCCTTACTGCTTTCCAACACCTTCCTTGAGACACACACCTTTGCTTCTGCACTTGGTTGGAGCCCTCTGTAAGTTATCTATTTACTGTGATTTATGATATACTTTAATATAGTTATATGTGTAATATTTTAGAAAAGTCGTTTGTTTAATACTTATTTGTTGTTCAGAATAAGTTGGACACCCGAATTCATTTTTGAAACGGTATATATTCTCAGGCATTCGTAACGTACCACAAGAGCCACATATGGCAGATTCAATTGATTTTGTTGTGGCTCAGGTGAGTCAAACACACACACAATATGTATAAGATAAATGCGTATGCTATATGACAGCTTGAAACACTTTCACGAGAGGATTTAGCGTCCCGTTTAACTCTAAACACCATGCCTGCTGCCATCGGACAAATCACGCTTCCGGATTCATGCATCACAGTTATGGATGTGAGTTGTTATATGTATGCATATGTAGATGTAGAGAGAGAATGAATGCATGGTTGACTGTGTTCGCTGGATATGTGTGAATCCAGAAATGTTTATATACATCAGATGTTATGTTTGTATGTGTACTGTTGATAATTTTTTTAGTTTTATCCATTTGATGCAGATCCATCTATATATGTTGCATGAAGTAAATATGACTTATACATACACTTTCACATATGTCTGTAGGAGTATTATGCTTATGCTTGTGTCTGTACATGTATGTGTATATATAATGTACCTCTTGCAGACGAATGATTACACATCAATCCCACAAGATCTGAAGGACCAAGTGGCCACTAGATATACTGGTGCACGAAGGGCATTTCTAAAATCTGGTGGTGATTTTTCCTTTTCTTTCTCGTGCTGCTGAAGTATCTCTTCATGCCCAGGTCCGTTCTAATACACGTGTATTCATGCACACTTTCACTATTATATATATATATATATATATATATATATATATATATATATAGAGAGAGAGAGAGAGAGAGAGAGAGAGAGAGAGAGAGAGATGTACAACATATAAGTGTGTGTGCAAGTGTGTGGTGCGTGTCTGTTCATGAGGGTGTTCTTACAGTTACATTTGAGGAGGGTCGGAGTTGAAGGTGCTCCAGATGGTAAGAATATTCCATCCGCGGGTAGTGGAAGTGGGATTCAGCGGGAGATGACCAATACGAAGGCAGAAGCATGGACAGAAATAACAGAAATTTGTCAGGTATTAATATATGCATATACACCATATATACGTATTTACAACTATAATATATATATACATATTATGTATGTATGTATAGATTCCAAAGAGGAGCCTTCAACGAGTCCTTCAAGTGAAAGAAGCTTTTCCCCCAGTACAAGTGGTTCTTTCAAACGACTAAGTGACAGCAACTCGACGGTCAGCTCAGTCTTTCTGATGGTCAACCCGATGGTGAACTCATTTTTTCTGACGGTCAACTTCGGGAAGGTCAGCTCTGTCTTTCTGACGGTCAACTATGTACTGCCGGCAGTCACAGATACGTATTGATGGTTTTTCTACTCTACTACATTGGTACGCTGCAGTTTTGGTCCCTATTCAAGGCGTCTTCATATTTGCGTGTTTAGTGTATTATAAATATTCTATGTTTTCATAAATTCTTGTTTTAAATACATGAAATATGTTTATTATAACATGATAAACATCATAAATTAATTAAAACAATATGTTTTATACTAATTTGTGTTTTTTAAATAAAAAATATAAATAAGCATAATAATTATGACAATTGAGAACTTAAAACCATTTGATTTTATTTTAATTTTTCAAATAAAACTTAAACCAGAAATCTAAATATATATTTATTTTATTTATAAATAAAATAAATATCTAAATAAGAAAATAGAGACATGGCTTTGTCAATTCGACAAGGGAAAATTGCTGACTTATAAAGCGGCCACCACGGGACCAAGCGTGGAAAACTTTACACACGTGCTAAATGAAGATTTAATCTGCACCATTGGATCAAATTAAGATTCCAGCTGCCGTTAAAATCTTCTACTGCTTTCCACTGCTACACGTGGCACAAAATTTAATTTTATATTTACATATATTCCGTACATCGCGTGTGGAATCCGACGGCAAAAGGAGAAGCTTACACGTCCCGTAGTGGCACACACGCGTAAGACAAAACACCTGTACAGACGTGACACGTGTAGCGTAGAGTATCATAAAACGAAAAAGTCGAGTATGACATAAAACAAAGCATATTCTGTGGTAGTTGTGCCTTCCACCCTAAAAACTTCGGGAATATATCCAAGTATATTCTTACAAGTTTGTTCTCCACCATCGGATACCAAATGCCACAGCCGTCGGATCTTGTACACTTTTTGACATGTCACCGTGTTGACAGGACCAAACGCGCCGACTGTTTGACCCGTTAATGCTTTAAGGTGCAAAAGAGTGAATTCAGAATTAGGGTAAGGAGTTCATCCTACAAGCAATGGCTATGGCTACTTGTCGTCGCGCAGCTTCACAGATCACAGGAATTGCTAACCGGCTGGCCGGATTCGGACACTGTCAGAAGAAATCCAATCTTCCGATTTCACCGGATCAGCACGAGGTGCTATGGAGGATTCTTCTGGGTTTACCAACACATCGCGTCAAGAACAGTAATATGGTGCTCTTGGGTCAGCCAGGATCCGGGAAAGGTACATACGGTGGCTTGATTTCTAGGCTTTTGAAGATCCCACACATATCCACCGGCGATGTAATCAGGGCGGAGCTGAAGAAGCAGACTCCGACCTCTTCTCGGCTGTCCGAGATGGTTGCGCAAGGGAAACTCATAGACGATGATACGGTGTTCGAGCTACTGGGACAGCGCCTTGAGAATGGGTGTGAGAGTGGTTTTATACTGGATGGTTTCCCGAGAACTGTGCACCAGGCTGAGGTTCTGGACAAGGTCACAGACGTTCACGTCGCGTTGAACGTTAACTCGAGAGGGAGGCGCTGATTAAGAAGTGTTTAGGGAGGAGAGTTTGTGGGGAGTGCGGGAAAGTCTACAGCTTGGTTGATGTCTTGGTGAATGGCAAGAGAATGCCAGCAATTATGCCTCCAAAGGAGTGTGCTCCCAACTTGATAGTACGGAAGGACGATAACGAGGAGAGCGTGCGGAGGAGGCTAGAGGTGTACGACTCGGAGAGTAAGCCTGTAGAGGATTACTACAGGAAGCAAGGAAGCTGGTGGATTTCCATGTGTGTGGAAGCGTTGAGGAGAACATGCCTAGGTTGGTGAAGGCGTTGAATCTCGAGGATTATGTGGGAAGTGAGGGGATTGTTGGGGATTTGAGAGAGTCTGCTCGTCGTTGCAAGATGGCGTGTTGAAGTTCCCCTTTATTCTTTTTATTCTTTGGCAGAGAGAGTTTAGTTTAGTGCAGCCGAATGTTGCAACACCGGATGAAAACTAATGATTTTTTTTCATATATAACGTCTCAACGCACACACACACACACATGTAAATACAGATGCGTGTACGCCGTTGTAACCATTTATGGTATTATATTCTTATATATGTTTTATGGAGCCGAAAGTGTAGTCCTTTCTTCCACGTAATGTACTCTCTTTGCTTCGAAGACATCGATGTTAAACTTCTAGTTAAATTGCGCGCACACACACACTTAAACTGCGTGCGTGTGTGTGTTTGTGTGTGTGAGAGAGAGCTAATACACTGAAATGTCGTACTCAGATTGAATCTGAGTAACAGTATATGTTACTTCTTCATATACACATGAAAGCGAAGAACTGCAGACAAACCATTTACCGAGTGAGTAGAGAAAGTCGCATATCCTGTACGAAACCTGAACACACCGGTGCCGCCGGTAACAGAAATCTCCCTCACAGAATGGAAAACAGGATCCTGACCATGAAAGCTAATGGTGCCATTGGGAAAAACTGCAGTAAACGAGAGCAGCAGGCTTACTTCCGACAAGGAATCGGCAATGTATATGCCTTGTCCCCTGCCGAGCTGCCTTGAATTGATAGAGGATCCCTCAGTTAACTTGTCGTCGAAAACTTTGGCCTGGCCGAATCCTGTTGCTGTTGTTGCATTTGTTACAGGGATTGCAGTGGAATTCCAAACACCAGATATGTCGTGCATATAGAAATGAAGCTCCGTTACCTTGTGCTTTGCTTCTGTACCGATTACCCATATAAGCAGCAAGCAAAGCTCTATATAAAAACATGCTAGATTGAAGAATACAAGCAGGAAATTCTGTATTTCCTCAACCGCAATATCTCTTGTACTGTACACAATTACCAAATTCATTTCATAATCATTCTACAAAACAGATTATACACGTCCTGTTAGTTTATACATACCATATAACAGACGCATGCTGTGCATTTCGTATTCATTGCGGAATTAATCATGCCTTATAAAAACTTCAAACGACGTATGCTTTACGAATTGAATAACACTTTGTGGCTGCCACAGTTGTAGTGGGGATGGGGCTCCACATACACTGATAGCACAGACCGACGTCGCAGTCATAACAGAGTCAATATATATACACATATATGTTATACATTATAAGTATTTATTCCACTTAAATTATACTTTTAAGTATGATATAGTTGTAACTCAATATATTTTATTCTCACTACCTTGTTGAGTCTCTTGGAGCCATATCACTGCCATGTGTCTCATAACCATGGAGGCAATATCATTGCCCATGTGTCATTGACGTTTAGGATGAAAATGGTAATTGATAAAGATTAGAATTTTATGTGTTTTACATTAATTTAATTATGTAAATCTTGTCCACCATTCTAGTGAGTAGGGAAGAATGCATTTTCTAATGCAGGTACTCAACGTACTAGGTTACAATTGCAACAGTTCGTCACACTTTGAAAACGTAAATGCCCACATCTACATAGAACTTGTATCTAATTTAATTGGCAAGTCAAACAATATTTAATATACTTAATTACATTAATGTGCACGCTTGTCCAATAAAATAAACAACAAAGTTTTTTAATTTTCAATACGTGTTAATAATCGAAATGACCCTTGATAAATAAGAGCTATGTATGGTTACAAAAAGTGTGAAATATAAATAAAAAGTATAGTTAATCATAATTAATTTTTAAAATTTATTTTCATGAAATAAAAATCTCTTTGTATTCAAAATTTAACAAAGAAAAACTAATTTATTTTTTTTATATAGATCGAAACACTTCAAAAGATGGTAGTTTGATATTGAACTCAGAGGCTTATACTAAATCAAAATATTTTACCAAAATATTATCATGCATATATAATTTGTAAGAGGTGTTTATGAAAAATTAATAATTATTTATTTTGATCGGTGCATCACCTTTAAATTATAAATTTGAAGTTGCAATGTTTGATTCATAAGGTTTTTGTGCTTCAATAAAAAAAGTTATACAACATAATATCATATTTTAATAGTGTCTCATTTTAATGTAAATAGACATGAAGATTTTCAAAATCACAAATAATAGTCATCAAATAGTTGTGTTCAATTGGTTAAAGTATTTAACTAATATAAGTTATTGAATTTAAATTACGAATCAACTTATATTTACTTGTATAAACACACATTTGAAGTTGATATTTAATGTGTTATTAATAAATAAACAATTTAGTGAAATTCAGGTATTAGCAAAAGTGGAGTTAATAATAACCTTTTTAACTAATTAAGTATTATTCATATGTAAATAAACATAAAGATGTGTAAAGATTATCATTTAAATAGTTGATGTTAACTGTTTAAATGTTTGCTTAATAAAATTATTGAATATTAAATTGAAGAATCAATTATATTTGTTATATTAAGGTTAATATTTAATGTGTTGACACATAAGATAAATAATTGAGTAAATTTAAATATTAATAAAAGCAAATTTTTTAGTTAATTAAGTCCCACTCCCATGCATATAGGTGTGAAGACATTCAAAATTCTAAATAATAATAAGGCATGTTTGGTGGTTGAGTAATTTTGTTCATCACACTTCAAAAGTTTGATATTTGATGCATTTATTAATAAATAAAAATATAGTGAAATTCAAATACTAAAGAATAAACAAAGTTATTAATAATTCATAGACAAAATGAATTAATTCTTGAAGATGAACAATTTAATTTGTTAAGTGATTAATGAATCATTATAAATACTTCATCTTTTTAGATTTTTTACTTGGCATATGTCAACCTGGAACCCTCATAAGAAAATTTCACAAATTTATTAAGATCCAACTTCTTCATAATTGACTAAGTGCACAACAATACTTATCTTGTAAATTAGGATACATGAATTAACTAAATTACGAATATTCATTCTAACTTGGCATGGATGAGGCAATTAACTTTATGAATGCAATATACCTAGTCACATGGTGTATAATAAATGTACCTTAGGGTGTGACTTCCTACCATAAGTTAAGGTGATATAAAGGAGTCATTTAAGCTTGCACCAATAAAATAATATGTTCTCTTTTGAACACAAAGACTTTTGTTACATATACTTTATTCAAGTTATGTGGTAGAGCCCCTATTTTTTGTTTGAGTAAGTGGGTGACATTAAATGAAAAAGAGTTTAAACTCTAGGACAAATACCTAATCTTACCCTAAATCCTACCCATGGGGTTTAAGTGTGGTTAGACAAACTTAGGTATTCCTAACTCTTTCAAACATGGTCTACAAGAATTTAACATTTGTTTAAATAAAATGTAAAAATGGAAGAGAATATTTTAGAAGACAAGCTTGTCTAGTATTTTTTATAAATACCTAATAACACTTAATTGAACTATTCTTAAATATCCCAGTGCACTCAACAAAGTTATTTTCTTATTACTTATAAGGTTCGTAAATATAATTTGATAAGTAACAATTAATTAAAATACAATTATATAAAATTTATGATAATTTTGCTTAAGAAATGCAAAACCTCCTAAATTATATAAGAATAAGAAACTTTTAAAATTATATATAATTTTGCTAATGCAAATCTTCACAAGAAATGTGATATCCTAAATTAGCACATTTTTTTATTTTCAATTACAAACTATTATTGTAGCACGGGAGGTCCACTTTTTTATACATATAATGACATGTGCACACACAAGGTGTAAGTTTGCCCCCATTTATACACAAATGTTTACTTTTGCAATTACTCTAAAACTTACATATTTGAAAGTAACACCTCAAACCTTACTAAATATTAAGTAAAATAATATTTAATTTATTTATTTATAATGTGTGTGTGTGTAGAGAGAGAGAGAGATTCATTCTTTGTACTCCATTTTCTTATTGTTTTTTCTAAGTAGTGGAATGGAATTATGGGACTTCAAAATAGCACCACAGTGTAAGTGTTTTTGCTTGCGTTTGTGTATGTTATTCTTGGCTTATGTATTTTATCGTTTTACAGTCTAGCTTGCTCTCTTCTGTCACGGTTTCGCAATCCAGGTATTTAACACTTTTTGCATGTGCTCATGTTAAAGTTAAGATAATATAATTAGTTTTGTGTGGGGTGCGTATATGTACGTGTGGTGATGTGTGTGGTCAGGATATACACATAGACCTCGTGATTATATTGTGTTCTTTACAGTTATCAATTGTAAACAATTTGCCGAAAAGCGTTGGGGGATGAACATTTCTTATCCTGGGAAGTACGTAAGAGAACAACAATTGAACAGTCTGATTGCGTCGGATATAACGTGTGAGCTACGATATCTCAATGGAGTCTTATCAAGAAAAGCTAGGACAAGCGCCACTCTTCGGTTATGTAGTAACACGACTGCCTATGCGCAATGGACTCGAACAAGAGGAGTTAAATTAGTTCAGAGATGGAACGGCTTATCTACTGTTTGTAAACACTCTTCGCCTGGGTTGTAGGTTGCTATCCTATTACATGGAGCTCTATTTCGTGAAGTACGAAGGTATCAATTTCAAGAATAGGAATTCATATTTTGCAAAATTGCTGGCTGCAGTTGGGATTAAAGACTCTCATGAGTTGGATTGGTACAAAATTGTCCTCAATAAGAACATGTGAGTCTCGTGTGCATGTGCGTGTGCGAGAGAGAGAACTATTATTCTTTGGTTCAAGTTCACGTCTGCACAACTAGTCCCACAAGATACCAAGGATGCTGATCAATTCCTAGACCAGCATTTACGAGGGTTACTTCCTTACATTGGAAACGGTAGCATGATCGTTGAAGATGCCAAATATATCCTTTCGTCCATGGCAATGCTTGTTGAAGATCACTTGTTTCTTGGTAGCCCCTACCATGCAGCAAAGCTGAAGAAATACGTAGTGAGCAGTTTTGCTATCAGGACTGTGCGAGTAACTTTTGCCCATTGCATTAGTATTTTGATGGACATTCAAGGTGCTTATGCGAGTTTTCCACATTGGGTTTCGAGAACCCTCGTAACCGATTCTATGGGATTGGAGCTATTTGAGCATTATAACCTCTCTTAGATACCAACATGAGAGAAGTTAATTGGTTGAAGGGGACTTGAGAGTGCCCAAGTCCTTAGAAGAGTATTTACCAGTAGCATACAGGGTTGTGGACTACATATTGTCCACCTAGATACAGAAAAAGAGGTGTTGTTATTGTTGAAATTCTTTTAAACAATGTTACTCAGTTAAATGCATTTCAATAGAGCTTATGTATACACTGCAAGAATGTGTTGAATATTTGTTCAGCCATTTGGGACTATAGTGACTACTATATGCACAATGAGATAGAATAACAATGCAGCCATATATAATTGTGTAGAAGCATAAATGTTTGTCACTCAAATCTTTCATATTAGAGAACCAAAACCCAATAATGTATGCGTACACATGCACATCAATGTTTACATGGTGCACACACACACATACACCATCCAAGAAAAACTGGCACCGAGAAGTTAGCACTGTAGACGGTACACAGAAATATGGCTATACATATCTGTTGTGTATATAACATTGGTCACTTTGAATTTGAACTACTTAGCTCTAAGCTTGTTAAGTTTAGCCGAGGATTTACTTTTTTGTGGTTTGGCGATGGCTTATGTGGAGCAGAGTGCTGAGGAGCGGGGCGCTGGGGGCACGTTTCGCAGGTACATTGGGCGTGGGAAGAGTGCCAGGGCTGGCAGGGTACATAGAGGAAGAGAGATTGACCAGCAACGGATGGGATGAGAGGATATTCGAGGAGCACTATTTCTGTGGGATGCTAGATTTGCTCATGATCAGAATGTCGATAACCTGCCAGTACCAACCAGTAAATCCAACATCTGGCCCACCTCTTTTAGCCAAGGCATCCGCATATGGAAACACGTACTTCAGAATCTCGTTGTAAAATCTGGTACCAGCCTGTGTACAGATACAAAGTGTGCGCGTGTGTGAACATACATCTGCAGGATTGAGCCAGAAGATCGGGAAACATCTGCAGGCTGTTTGGGGGTCGGAAAGGAGGCAATAGTGGAATGCAGTTGCAAGCTTGCCCTCTAGGTCCACGTGTTGCGGTTGGACGAGCTCCTGCCGATTGGCTTCTCCAGAGAAGAATTATGCTCCACAAGCAGGCAAGGTGAAGGCCAAAAAACGGGCTGGTTCTTCGTGCAGGTATCGAGGAGCTCTTGGCCTTTTTTTCTTCTGTAGAACGTGCAGCAGCTCACCTTCAATTTTAGGAGCGGCTTCAATATTGTTTGGTGGGACTTGGACTTGCGTCTCAATTTTGTTGAGATCTGAATAGTGTACACTCCTCAGCAACTTTCATATCGGGGCAGTACACGGGCCTCGAAGGCACGTGTGAACTTCAAGTCCCTGAAGTAGTAGTCGGTGAGGCCCATGGAGAACAGTAAGGCCTCCATATCCGTCACAAGCCTGTTTCAATGGTGCTCTCTACGAATACCAAGCGAAACTGCTCAAGCGTTATATAGAGGAGAAGCTCAAGCAGTCCAAGAGCGTCTTTGGAGACAATAACATGTACAAGGGTCTCGAGCTATCACGAAGAAGAATAACAATAACAGGTATAACACAACACACACACACAAGACACAACACCACATGACAGTAGATGTGCAACCAAGCATAATATCATCTTGGTCAGCAATGAAGAAATTAATCTAGCAAGAAACTTTGTCTTTAATCCATATAAGATGCCTTCGTGATAACTGAGTCCTTTGAGCTCCTGGGTTTAGGGTTAGACAAACTTAGGTATCTTAACTCTTTTAAAATTTGTCCAGTGTTTTTTTATAAATATTTAATAACACTTAATTGAATTATTCTTAAATATCCCAGTGCACTCACAAAGCTATTTCTTATTACTTATAAGGTTTGTAAATATAATTTGATAAGTATAATTAATTAAAAATATAATTATATAAAATTTATGATATTTTGTTTAAGGAAATGCAAAACCTCCTAAATTAATAAGAATGAGAAAACTTTTAAATTATATATAATTTTGCTAATGCAAATCTTCACAAGAAATGTAATATCCTAAATTAGCATATTTTTTTATTTTTAATTACAAACTATTATTGTAGCACGGGAGGTCCACTTTTTTATATACATATAATGACATGTGCACACACAAGGTGTAAGTTTGCCTCCAGTTTATACATAAATGTTTACTTTTACAATTACTCTAAAATTTACATATTTGAAAGTAACACCTCAAACCTTATTATTTGTTTATTTGATAATAAATATTAAGTAAAATAATATTATAATTTATTTATTTATTTTATCTTCTGTTACATACATATGCGCACACACACACACAAACACATGCTAAATAATGTGTTTTTTGTGTGTACTTGGGTGTCATAATCAATTGTGTAACTAAAAAAATGATAATTAAATGAACATATTAAGTTTGCATTATTTTTGAGTATTTTATTTAATTTCTTTTATAAAGAGTTATGGGTATCTTACCCATAGTTATTATTTCTTTAGATTAAAAGTGACATTTAAAAAAAAGATTAGATATTGGTGTTGTTGTTAACCCTTAACATCATTTTCTTATGTAAATTACAAATTATTTAAACCCTACAAATTAATTTTTATAAACAACATTGAATTTCTATTATTTAAACCTTCCGTGATTCGGTAATTTATTACTTCTTAATTAATATTTAAGTAAATATTAATTACTTTAAATTTGCACTATTGATACCCAGTAATTAATTTGATAAACCTGTTAATCAAATATGAACCATCAAACTTATTCGCTAGCGGGACTTGAGCATGTCTCACTCGCAATAATGTAGTGGTATAACATGCTAGTGTATGTACTATGGAATAAGACTTATGTCGATTCTTATTGTATATACATGTGTGTGTATATACACGGTATATCTATTAAATTTAATAATATTGGATACCATCTACATTTTTTTACTTGTATACGAGTCGTATATGAGAGTACACACGTGTCACACACACACAAACATTAATAAGAAAACATTGTTAATGCAGCAAAATGTACCTTGATATATGCCTTATATCTATATATATTTAAAACAAAAATTAACGATGTATTTTTCACATGACAACATAATTATTACCTTAATAAAATTGTTAAATTTTCTTTTTATAATAAATCGTATAAAAAGTATATATTCCTTAAAGACAAATATATGTGTGTATCACTTCTGCAAGAACATGCAGGTAACCCGTGAACTTGCAGGCCAGATGTAATCAATTTATTCATATATTTAAATATATACACTTTACCTTTACACACGTCAAACACACATACACACACACATATAACACATATATATAAAACCCCGTTTGCACCCGTGTACCAAAGTAAAAGACAGGCTTTACTGTCCAGAAAACGATATATATAAAAAAATATAAAGATAAAGAATCAAATTATGGTGTCCCATACACACACAGTGTGAAACTTAGCCAAATGTAGGATATGCAGAGTGTGAAAACTCATGTATCAGGCAATCTTCTTATTTGTTAGTATTATAGTTGGGATTTATGGGAATGTGGGAACACAGCAGAATGTACATGTAGGAGAGTTTAATGAAGCGTTCGATCCCATTTTCAAGCTTGAGATGAGGAAGCCCAAAATTTTGGTTAAGGGACACGTTGTGTGTGACCGATGTGGGCATGGTGCAGTGGGAAAGATGGTTGTTCCCCTTCAAGGTCTGTGTGTATATGTGTATGTGTGTGCATGCGTGTGTGTAAATGTATAGGCACATAGTATATACAGATTTGAAGCTGCAGTTTACATCTATAAGAGACTATAACTACATATCTCTCTCTCTCTCTCTCACAACACACACACACACGCACGCACGCACGTTTCTATCAGATGCGGAAGTTGGAGTGAAATGCACTGATCTCTACGGCTTCGTGACGTTCTCCGGGATAGGATACACAGACACGCATGGGATATTCTCTATTCCAATGGATGATATACCAGGCATATTCGGAATCAAGGGTTGTAAAGCGAAGATTGTGTATGTGTATGTAAGTACCTGGGCCTCAGAGGAGCTCCCATTGTGCTTACCATGTCCGTCTCCCATTGTGCTTACCATGTTGCAGTTATATACGTATCTCAATACATGTGTATATTATGTTTATATACTAGGTGGTGATAACTGCACATGGTAAGCACAATGGGAGACGGACATACAGGAGCACCGCTAACACTCATGCACAAATCCTTATCTTTACATCTGGGCCGTTCGCAAACCTTCACTACGTATCCCACACCACCTCCAAGTTACCATCCACCACTACCTAGTTACCATTCCCATCCACCTCCAATTTACCATGGTATTTCACCCGTTGGTAAACCACCTCCAACCCAAGTAAAACCTTACCCTCCTCATATGGTACCTTCTCACCCTCCTCCATATGTATATGTAGGTCACCCCTCTACCAAGTCACCATTCTCCCCACTAACTAAATATACTTCACCACATTCTCCACCACCTTTAGGCTACCCTAAACTAGGTCCTTGTCATAAACCATCACCATTAGGTCACTCACCACCCCCACATTATACTTCACCACCTTTAGGTCACTCACCACCTCCATCTTTAGGTTACTCTCATACGCCTCCGCCAACTTATCCACCACCTTTAGGCTACCCTAGACTAGGTCCTCACCATAGACCGCCGCCGCCGCCTTCAGGTCAGTCACCTCCAGTTTACTACCATTCTCCTCCGCCTTTGCATCATGAATCTCCCCAGTACTAAAGTATATGCCTCACCACCAAAGGTATATGCTTCACCACCACCACCTAAAAAGACTCCGTGGGATTTCGGGGTTAAAACGGGAAGTTCAACCATTACCACTTCTCAGTTACCAGAGGATAACATGAAAGATTAAGGAATATGTAAATTTATGTTTTTTTTTTAAATTATAAATTCAAAGTTAGCCTTTAATATATGTTTTATATAAACCTTGTTGTTTAGATTTATTATAATATAATTATAATAATGATATATTTATAGAAACAATATTATATGAATGTTCCAATTTATTAATAGCAGCTTTATATATAATATAATTGTATTTTTTCAAAAAGGTGAGATTTCCGCACATTAATTAATCTTAATAACCTCGCTAAACTTATTTACAAAAATGCTTTTAAATGCAAAACTTTAAAAAAAATAGAGAGAGAAAAACCTCACTTTAACCGCGATACGAAGTGACCAAGGTTGTATTCTTCGTTGTATTGTGATTGGTCCCACAGATCATCAAGAGAGTTTAACATTGCCTTAAGCCCTTTTTCTCGCCCTTTTTAGAGTCTTCTTCATTCTCCTTGCTTGTGCTTGGCTCATTCGCCTATAATAATTTCATATAAAATAAACATTATACACATGTAGATACATGTGATTTACATTCTCTCTCTCTCTCTCTCACACACACACACACCCACACACACACAACGCACGCACGCACGCGCGCACGCAACTAACCTTCTTTCCGGAGACAGTGAATAGATCAAGGAGCTGGCCAGTGTCCATGGTGTTTAAGCTCGCATTCTCGGCGTTAATCACAGTATTAGCAACCGAGATCTTAAATCTTTGAAGGCTCATTACTTTCTCTTCTAGTGTTCCACGCATTATTAATCTGTGTACATTTACTACCCTCTTTTGCCCAGCCTATGTGCCCTATCCATAGCCTGAAAATCACATAAAAAATCACATGTCTATGATATATATTCAGTTTTAATACAAGTATACGTGGGATCTACTATATACATTGTCATTGTTTTAAAAAAGCCTGGTTTAGTATGGTTCTCTCTCTCTCTCTATATATATATATACAGACGAGAGTATTTTGTGTGATATACAAATACATCACACACATGCACATGCACATACCTGCATGTCACGCATGGGGTTCCAGTCATGCTCCATAAAGACAACAGTGTCGGCCGCTGTTAAATTTAATCCCAAGCCACCAACTAGAATTTACATAAATTAATACAGTTAAGAAACATATTATGTATATATGGTTTAAATCTTAAAATAATATATTATTCAGGGAAATCTTATACCGTGTGTTGTAAGAAGAAGGACATCAATCGTAGGGTCAGCATTAAAAGTCTTGACAATCTCAAAACGCTTATCAGTCTCCACGGAACCATCAAGCCGTAAGTATGTTACGCTGTAACACAGAAAAACTTAGTTAGTTTGTTTTTGCAGTTTCATCTTTGTCTAATATTTATTACATTATATTATGTGTCTTATATTATGTTATATACTACATTACTGTAACGAACCTTTTCATGTGTGTTTGAAATAAATCCTTCTCTATAATGTCAAGAAACCCCTGCCACAGTTCACAGAGTATAAATTAATATTAATTCTGGGTTATCATTGCTAGCTCGTAATATTAAGTAATTACCTTTAGTTGTGCAAAAATCAAAACACGGTGTTGTCCAGAATTCTCTCCATTGGATATTCCGATTCCACATTCCTCCAGAATATCCCGTAGAGCAAGAAGCTTGGGAGAGTTTTGAATATCATGCAAATCTGAACAAAATAATTAATAATAGTACCACGCACGCACGCACGTATAAAGACCTGTGACACCATGTTCCTCACTCAAGTCCTCATTTCCATCCAAAACAAGAGAAGGATGACTACATACTTTTCGAAGATATTGCAAAGCCTGCGAATAAAATCATACATCTGTAAGAATATTTGAACGTAAACACACTATACATACACACACACACACACACAAAATACGCATATATTACCTGAAAGACGTGTGTAGGGGCTGAAGACTTTGAAGAATTATCACCTCCATAAGCCTCGACCAAATTTGACACGTCTTTCTTAGCCTGGGACTTAGAAAACTTCTCATACAGGTTCAGTTGAAGCGGACATAGGTCACAATAACGGTCTTGTATAATCTTCGGGGGTAAATCTGCTAGTACTTCGTCCTTTGTTCTACGTAACAAGAATGGCATCACCTACAACCAAAATACAACACATATATACACATACACGTGTGTGTGAGAGAGAGAAAGAGAGAGAGACACGTATATAACTATCATAATATAACATACATATACATATTATGTAAACCTGCTTGTGTAGTGCCTCCATAGCTAATACACCGGCCTCTGCCTCTTTAGCAGAGCATTTCGGGTCTCTTGCGGCTAAAAGAGGTTTGCCATAAATCGCATGAAACTGCCACAAGATGCAAATAAATTAAATTCATAAATAATAAAACAATAATACCCAAATACACATTATATGATATGTAACGTATGTGTGTATGTATATTTGTGTGTATTTAATACCTGTCGTTCAGTCCCGAGAAAACCCGGCATGAGAAAGTCGAATAAAGACCAAAGCTCCAGTACGTTATTCTAGAAAAATACAGGAATATACGATGAGGATATTCATACACATAAGCTTGCATATATAACATATGCGTGGTGTCTGTGTGTTTGTATATACACGAAGAACCAGAAGATGTATTTTGTATCTACAGTATGACAAGCATTTTCATACTACACCTGTATACATGCATACAACCACACAGACACACGCACGCGTTGATACCATACACACACACACACACAACATTTTGATATCTATTCTGTAAAAGAAAACGCACAATATATTGATATGTGTTACATTATAATTAAAATACACGTAAAATTTATATATCTGCGCAGTGAAGCTCTTCCTTCATTTATGCACATATATATTTTTAGTTCATACATAATACATATTCAGTCATTCAAATAACAAATGGGTCCTACACAGCGTGCGTGAGCGTTACGGAACCTGAATGGGAGTGCCAGTTAAAATCAATCTATGCTCAGCTTGAATCCGTTTTACCGCCGTGGTAATTTTGGATTTACTGCTCTTGATGACGTGTCCCTCGTCTAATATGCAATAATTCCACGGAATCTGGCTGAGATGGTCAATATCCTTCCTTAATACGTCGTATGAGGTTATAATTATGCTGTAATCACTAAACTGGTTCCTTAATTGTACTCTATCGTTTGGTTGTCCAATATATCTGTCACAATTAAACACATATTAGCAAATATATATGTGCGTATGTGTGTCTATGTTATAACTGAACAGAAATTACCAAACACATATAGCAAATGTGCACCTCACATGAATATAAAGTAGGTTTTCTACTTGTCAATATATAGGTACATACACACATGGTTTTGATATTGTTCTATGAAGGTTGCCTTTGGTTAGAAGCACACAGAACAACAACACACATACGTATGCGCACACATATGAGATTGCGGCATATTATGGGAGAGAGAGAGATCATATGTGTGTGTATATGCATACACGTACGCTGACAGATATACTTACTGTAAAGGTTTGAGAAATTCAGGTGATATAAACTTCTCAATCTCATACACCCAGTGACCAACCAAAGTGGGAGGGCATACAATCAACGACAGAGTCGTCGTGTTAGAGTTTGTGGCAATACGCTCTGCAGTATCCGAGGCAACAATTGCAGAAGCCTAATTAAAATAAAAACACGCATAAATTACCAATTATATATGCATCACATATATATTAATTGATATCTCAAAATGCATAGCATATAATTCACTATAAAGGATTATAATTGATAACTTTTAAATATCTGAAAGTATAATACTATATAAGCTATGTATACATAACAACTTATGAATACAATGTATAGATTAGGAGATAATGTATCATAGTAAATTGTATAATGTGATATGTACGTTTAACTTCCTCAACATGCATGCTTCACATGCTTACCATTATTTTTATACTGTATAGCATATATAATGCATTATATAGTAATAAAAGTAATGTATATTAACCATTTAACCTGTAAAGTTTTGCCTAATCCCATGTCGTCACAAAGAATCCCATGAAGTTTAAACCGCTTCAGAAAACCTAGCCAGTTTATTCCTTCTTGCTGATATCTGTTAACAAAGATATTCATAAGTTATATACAACACATGCACATATGGCATATGAGGTTAACCCGTACGATACATGTATGCGTATACCATGAAGCTAGTGTGTGTGTGTGTGTGTGTGAGCAAATATAAGGTAACCAAACAGTTGAAAACACAAGAACATTCGAGAATATTCTTAAATTATGTCAATAACACACACACACACACAGAGTCACCTGCGTAGAGAGGTCTTAAGTTCAAAAGCCAGTTTATAATCATCAACACGAGAGTTATCGAGCAGCTGCTCAAGAAACTTCGCATCTTCCGAGCTTCCTGGAGTATATAAATTTATTAGATACTCAAGTTAAATATTATGTATTTATAATATCATTATATTATTATAATATTATACATACCCGGAGAGGATATTCCTGGCGGCTGAGGAACTCCACGTGCTAAGGGTAGAAGGGGGACAAGGGCAGCAAAACTATGTGTTACGCTTTGCCTCACAAATTGGTTACTGTCTCCCATACAACCCAAAAGAGGAACTATCAAATATGGTGCATATCCCACTAGCTCCACTCCAAGCCCTGCACATTTTAAAGTTAGATATAAAGTTATTATAAATGATTCATCAGCATGTACGAATATATTATGTTATACGTATTGTGACATAATGATAATATGCATTGTTCCTCTATATAAAATACATAATATATAAAAACGTTGTATTTCCATATACGATACTAGGTAGCCCCCGTACATCTGCTACGTGTATACTCCGAGGTATGTACCAGTGTAATACATTGTATATACACGTGTTTCGAGGAGGGAGGGAGGGAGAGAGGGCACCCACATACCTTCAACTAAGAATGTGACCAGCATTCCTGCTCCTTGTCTTGCCTCCATAGAAGTTCCATCAGTAAGCATAGGCATAGCTTTACTCAAAACAGCAGTCATAATTCTATCCTTCATTGTTTTAGCCATTGCAGTTATGCACCTCGACGCACCTGAATACACTATTAGTAATTAAATAAAAGCATATAACACATGAACCGTATTGTTAGATTCAAGTGTGCATATTAACTATATCATGATATACCTATATACGGCAATCATATTGTAGGTTATATTGAATATACCTGCTCTAACCAAGGCATGACGATGTCTAACACAGCCGAATATTGCAGGAAGTAGCGTTAGAATTTTTGATTGCATTGTTCCCTTGAGAAAAGGAGCAATCACTCGAATAAGCTGCACATAAAATCCCATTATTGATATATATAACATGAGCAGATATAGTATATTTGATAATCTGTATAACTATTATCATATACCTGGAGATTGTTGACAAGAGCCTGGGGATCTGCAGTTGGTTTAAGTATAACTGGACCGTCCAGATGCGATGGATCGGCTTGATGACATCCGTGAGACAGTCCCAAAGCCTTGGGAGTTTCTCAAATAGTAAGTCGTCAAATCTGAAAATAAGCAATTTAACATATACATTGTGTGTGTGTATATATATATATATACCTTTGGCAAAGTGCTTTAAGAGCAAGTTCTGCACCTCGTCTAGTAATAACACCTTCAAGCTTTACTCTATCGTCTGCTGAAGTAACTTCATTCTTTCGCACTGTAGCCTTTGAAAGCTCCTATAAATAAATATGAAGTACATAAACCTACATATAGATATGTAGATATATATATATATATATATATGAAAAAGATTTACTCACGGCATCATCCAAAGTCAATGTAGAATTGGCCTCGTTTGCAACTGTAATTTCCAGATTAGCAATCTAAATTATATAAAATATAGCTAGAGTATCACATATAACTTCAGGTATATAGTTTGTAGCACATATATAAGTTGCTATAGATTGTATTTTTAAAAATGGTGGAGTATGGATGCTAATAATGATTATACATAAAGGCTTATGTATACATTTATATATGTGTGTGTGTCGCTACACACACACACACATTTAAATATACATATACAAATGTAGCATTCATAAAGGTTATTACTATTAAATATGAACCTTGGTATCATGTATGTATAGTGGTTGTATATAGAAAACACACACACACCTGGAGTCTCAAGCTGGTCGGCGCACACCATAGTAGACAGGTTTTTAATAAGCTTGTCATTAGGGCATGGCTTACGTCCCACACAGTGAGCAATAACCTCTGCAAGTGCTTCTGCAGCAATTTGCTGTAAAACCTCCTCCTGTTTAAAATTAAACATAAAATTAATCAACTATTATCTAAACTACTTGTTTACCTATCTATGGAGTATAAAATAACTATAATATAAGTTATATTATTAGAAATCAATGCTGACCTGTTCACGCTTCATCGCGCTCATTAATGGTTGAATTACAGGGTTTAGTTTTGAAGGTAGCTCACCCATCCACACGACAACAGCAGCCATTAACGCCAAGACACTACTGTGCAAGTTCACCTGTACAACACATAAATACAAGCTTATTAAAACGATTTATAAGTATAAATTGTACATTTAATTGACTGTAGTTATCTGTTACATTCGTTGATATGTTCATAAGCTTGCTTCTTTATACATGTAACTAACTAATAATGTCATACATAAGTTAAATGCATTTATAAAGTCAGTTTTTTAAAGTTACAGGTCATTAAGTTAAAAATAGCGATTATGCAATTCTATAAAAAATTGAAGTTACTAGTACGAAATTGTACAACTAACCTGAACACACTTCAAGTAACCAGCGGTTGCAAGTAAACGCTGCCGTGCAGATTCCATCAAATCCCTTGCAGAGCTTTTCATGTCCTCGCCTACAATAATATTGAGAGAGAGAGAGAGAGTCCAATACCATTAAGGTTAAGTAAACATGGGATTATTACCTGTACTTGTACTATCGCACTCATCATCATTTGACAGCTTCATTGTCTACAGCCGCCTCTATAGAAATATCCTCGACGGATGGTATATCCGCCGGTAAAGGAACCTGTAAGATAACCAATAAACGCGCGCGCGCGTGTGTGTGTGAGAGAGAGATTTTCTGACAACAAGACAGACACTACATGCTGTGTCACACACGCATACACACCTTCAAAGAATCGGCATGCCGTAGTAATGTAGAGACTTCAGCCCTCATTTTGGCATATGTCCTGCTCAGTTCAGCATATGGGAGGTTTGAACAAGGGTCGGCTGCGAGGGCTCTGTTGCCATGAGGAGGCCTTGCAAGTGTGTAACCAACGGCCGGAAGTTTGTAACTACCGGCACCTTTTTCTCGTCCGAAGATGAACGTATTTCTTTAAAACACGTAATAAGAACCATAGAAGCAACCTGTCACAATAATAAAATTATTATACACCTCTGTGTGTGTGTGTGAATATACCTGTCGTTGGATACCAGAATTAGAGAGTATAGCTTGACGTACAGATTCTGAGATGATTCCAAGAACCGAAGCAGGAACATTCGCAGAGAGTATACCAAGAGCAGTCGTCGTTGCGACTCTCATATGAATAATGGAATTTTCACCATCTGCTCCTATTACAACCTTTCTATCAGAGTTTTTTCGAGCGTCTGGGGTTTGTACTTGTTCTGCAAGAAAAAAATATGTTTACTTACATATGTTTCTAATAAAGCGTGTGCGCGTGCGTGTGTCTGAGAGAGAGAGAGTCGTGATGTAAACACTTAGTTACATTATTTATAAATTTATTATACTTATCCATAGCTATATACATATGTAAATATTATTATTAGAGTATGCCTGCACACCATAAATATATATAAACACGTGATATCTACATTTACATAGTTCTCTTGACATTATATCTATCTATCTATCTATCTATCACACACACACACACACACACACACACACAACATACAGGTTCTTGTATGCGTATACAAGATATTTATGTACATACAAGAAATCGTAGACAGAGTATTTATAAGTATATTATATAATTTAATGATTAAACTATGTTAAGGCATAACAAATTATCCGAATACACCGACAGACACACAAACAACACAAACACACACACACCTATAGCCATAGAAGCACGTAGTTTGGCAACTGCTTTTGATCTCCCACGTGGTAAAGTCGTAGGCGAAAAGATGCTAGAATATTCTAAAGACGATCCAGCTGCACTACTCGCGAGTTCTAGCCACTTCGAGAAATACCCAGGGTTGATGCTTGTATATCCATCGAACAACTCTGTAGAAAAGAAATGATATATATGTGTGTTCCGTGTATATGTGTATATGTACGTATACGCTGTCCATTACTATGTAGATATGGTTATACCGTATCCTTGACATATCTATACGTATATACCTGGACCAATAGTCGCCAGACACGCCCAGAACATTGAAGAATATCATCGTTAGACTCCATAAGCAGATTTGGTAAACTATTTGCAGCATGTCGTTTAATATAGGTAAAGCCCATGTAGTCGGCCCTGACTCCAATAGTCGTTCCTATCAAAAATATATGTAAAAGTTATAGATATATTAACAGTATACAACACGCGCACGTACACCTATGTAGGTCATAAAATGTTACTAGAGTAATATATATAGCAATATCGAGATTGACACAGTATTAATATCAAAATGTATTAGTAAAGTATCATACTAATTATTGGTATTATTAGTAAACTTAAATATAAGGACGTTTAAGTTGAGTTCATTAACCATAATCACAAACATGTATATGCATACATATTGTGGCACACTAAATATTTATGTAGTACGAAAAGCAATCACAAACATGTAATGAATATGATTAATTGATTAATAATGTGTACATAGATTATATGTATTCTATGTATGTACACATATAAACTGTGTTAAATATAAATATACATGTATATACCAGAGTCCGAATGGCTGCATGACGAACAGAGGATATATTATGCCGCATGAAAGGCCAGAGACGAGGAGCCAAGACAGAAAGATCTTCAAATCTTGTTGTTGTTCTTCACAAAAATTCAGATCGAAAGGCAGTTTTGAATCTGAAGGAAGTACAGCTTCTGGTTGTAAATACAGCTCAGCCAGCAAATGCATAACACTGCAAAATAAGTATAAATAATAGATATAATGCGGGAACACACTGACGGACCGAGGGCATATGCATATATTGCTAAATATAAATATATGCATATATGCATCTTGCACCGTGTGAAGTGAAACGCAAACATTTGAATAGACATTGTATACAATAGGTTAGCATAATTACTTGATTGTTTAGTAGCTGTAAGTTACATGACTGCATGCAAAATATACATGTACTTACAAACAGATAAATATCCACGTAGTTACATATATTACCTCAGAACTGAATCATATATACTTTGACATTATTTACTAAACATAAAGTTAAACATAAGCTGCATACCTGCTAGTTGATGGACTTAAATCGTCTAAGTCGAGAAGAATATCCCAAAGCAAAATTAAAATTTTTTCACTACGTGGTTTGCATGTGAAACTATAGCACTAGCAGCTGCAGATAAACAGGTTAAGAAAATCAGTAAAGATATATTAATAGCATTTGCAATATCTAATACATGTTATATAACTTATAATAAATTAACTAGAGAGCGTTTTCATGAATTTGTAAGAAACGCTGATACACACATACACACGATATTCAGTACATTCTCTCTCCTCTCTCTCTCTCTCTCTCTCTCACACACACACACACACACACAACACACACACACCTGGAACTAAAGCATCAGCTGCCACGGCTCTCACGTCGTCATCTGGATCTTCAAGTCCAGCCATACACGCAGGCAAAACACGTGGAAGCAACTCACTCGTCATCTCCTGGTAAAATATTTATTATATATTATTAGTATGTCATGAATATTTATGTTATTAGTTACCTGACGGACAGCGATCAAGTATTTAATCCCAAGTAAGCTTCCATGTCTGACCTCCCACTCTGCACGTCGCTGTATTTATTGTGATTAATATTATCCGTACTAACGTAGAAATATAAATATGCATATAGTACAATAATGGAATGAATGGGAGTGTATACTACAATTGCTATATTAAATACATCTTTTCAGGTACATAAACAATGAAAAATGTACCTCTAATATCAAATTTGTTTTTATTAAACTTACTTGCATTTGCAAAAGTATGTTGAGGACTTCCTGCACCAGTTTAGGATGCATTTGTTTTAACACAGCACCATAGCCTGAGCACATGTTTCTCTTACAGGTGCTACTACTTGGTCCGATACAAAATCCCCAAACCTGAAAGAAAAATTAAGTATAAACTGTGTTTGTGTGCGGCTATGTTTATAACACACACACACACACACACACACACACACACACACACACACACACACACACACACACTCCATATTAACCTAACTATGCAATTATGTCATTCGTTCATAAGAGTTTTAATAGACAGACACACACACACATCATTACGAATGTAAACTATACATACATACATATCATATAGGTCTGTCTAAATGCAAGTGCCTCATGTATCTATTTATATATCAAATATATATACATCTAGATGCGCGGACCATAACAATAAAGTATCTACACATACATAAAGATCTGCGTAGTTACGGTATATATACATTAACACTTATGGATTTACTAGCTATGTAGTTCTTTTTTAGTTATATAGATAGATAGATACCTGTCCAGGGCAAAACACAAAGCGCCGGATTGTACAGTCTTGTAGAAACTCGGTATTTGCTGCCCAAGCATGCTGTGCAAATCTAATAATTTTTGCAGCATCTGGGGTATTCCACTAAATAACCAGAACCTTTATTCTGCTGCCTCGTCTTTAGTAGGATCCCTGGAATATCTGGTTAAGGTCCAGCATATCCTCGTCTTTTACATCAAGAGATGTGGCGGCCGAGACAACCGTGGGACGTTAACTCCGATTTTACTTCTGGTAACACCTCCGGTTTAACCTCTGGTAACACCTCCGGTTTAACCTCTGTATTACGTCAAATTTAACCTCTGGTAATACGTCGGATTTAACCTCTGGTAATACGTCGGATAATACGTCGGTTTAGCCTCCGATAATACGTCGGGTTTAGCCTCTGGTAATACGTCGGGTTTAACCTCCGGTAATACGTCGGGTTTTATCCTCTGGTAATACGTCGGGTTTAACCTCTGGTAACATGTCGGGTTTAGCCTCTGGTAATACGTCGGGTTTAACCTCTCGTAATACCTCGGGGCTAACCTCTCGTAATACCTCGGGGCTAACCTCTCGTATACTCGGGGCTAACCTCTCGTAATACCTCGGGGCTAACCTCTCGTAATACCTCGGGTTTAACCTCTGGCAATACCTCCTCAGATTTCACCTCTGGGATTAACTCTTCCTTAAGCGGATCTAAATCACTGTTTAAGTCTATCTCCATCTTTGACGGAATATCCTGTACTGGCTCTGAGGTGTCCATCTTCTCGGGTGCCGGACATCCTCCTGTACGGAAGATGAAATAGTCTCCGGTGACATCTTCCGAGGGGATGGAATATCCGTTGACGGAGTTTTCACAAGAGTTGACCGAATGTTCTCTGGAATAACTGATACTACTGCTGCCGAACCTGCATGCGTGCTCAAAATTTCTCTAAGGGCCATTATACTACCATGTCGAATCTCCCAAACTGCAAATATCAATGAAAAGAATGTCATGTAGCGTATGTCACAGATGCACATTATCAGATATATGGATATGAGCTTTTATAAGCAACTATGCATAGACACAGAAATATATTTATATAAACATATGTCGTCAACATGAATGCTTTCTCTACGACCAAACGAGAGAGAGAACAGGCACAGATAAAGAGACAGCTGACGTGTACGCTACAAAACAAGTCCATTGTAACAAACATAGATGAAGGCTAATATCAAAGTATACATATACATATACATGTGAGGGTGATGTGCTAAGTACCAGGATCAAAAATATCATGCATCAAAACCTCCACAAAATCGTGAAAATGGCCATCGACCGTCCGTGAAAATGTCTTGGCCATCATCCTCGAGCACCGAATCTAAGACAAGCTGCACGCATCAACAATGTATATTTAATAATTATATACAAAATAAGTTTATAATATATTATATATATATATATATATATATATATATATGGTGTTATATTATATCATAAATGAATATATAGCTACGCAACCTTATCAGGCTGTGATTTAGCGCGTTTCGGAACAGGCTCTTCAATATCCTGGTCTTCTTTAGGGCCTTCTTTAACAGAGACCTTCGCCTTACGCTTGAGCATATTCTTCTCACGTGCACTCAACGCCCTTGGCATATTCCCCCTTGCCATATTCGGCGGGACCATGTTTGCCACCAGCTGCTGGACCTCAGTACGCCCGTACGAGTGGTTGCCATGTGCGGAGTTGGCCGTACTGCCTGACGCCTTCTGTGTCATTAGATCATCGTCGTGGATCATATCATTCACGTCCGTAAAATCGTCAAGCCCTGGTATACAAACACCAGTGTACACAATATATATTGCATACATCATATATATTAGATATTGTTAGTGAGTGTATGTACATACGAGAAGCATATTTAGTCAATAATGCACATTCTGTTACTTAGTACAAGATACGTTTTATAATTATAATTATATTATGTATAAATCACGTCATATATATGTATAAATACATAGTACATAATACACAGCCTCGAGCCTGTGTACGTGTGTAGTAAAGCGTACCTAATCGACGGCGCAGAGTTTGCTTTTGATGTGCAAGCCTCTCTGCGGGGGATTTTGTATTATCCATGGCAACGTCGAATTCCTGTAACAAACTCATTATATTAATACACATTAACCATATCTACATTAAATGATATAATATATTCGATATATAATGATAACTAAATATTATGCACACCTGACCACCAGAAGATAGCAAAAGCCTTCCAAACTCCAAAACTCTCTGGACATCAAACCTGTTTTAAATAAATTAATTCATTAGCATTCAAAACCTCACTCAGATTATAAAAAATAAAAAACTCACTCAGATTATCAAAAACTGATTATTCAAAAACTCACTCAGATTATAAAAGATAGTATACATTAATTATTCAATTCACATGCAGATCATAATATATTATAGAGCGTATATATACTGTAAGGTAAGTTATGGCTATGTATATCGTAGATGCGAAATACTAGCCACACGCACAAACAACACGCACGCACGCACACACATCAAAAGCATATACCTACTAAAGTCCAAGGACGCCGCAGGTTGATTCTCGGACTTGGAATATCCGGTGAGCATGCCCTCTACGTCCAGTGCGAAACCCAATTTATGTAATTCACATCTTGCCTTGGAAATAATTTCCTTTGCACTAATGTGATTGACATTCTCTGCAATTGCCCCAATTGCTTGTGCTGCCGCTACACGAGTTTCCCAGCTTTTGCTACGCAAAAACTGCCTCACCTGCACACATACCATGTATAGATAATGTATATGTGCTATTATAATCTCATCAATAGATATGGCGTCATGAATGTATGTATATAGATAGATAGATAGATATCGAGAGAGAGAGAGAGAGAGAGAGAGAGAGAGAGAGAGAGACAACTTATATATAACTTGTCTGTGTATAAATATAAAGAACATAAGTGCATACATCCATATCAATGTAGTGTATTTTAACAAGTACTAAGTGTACAAGACGTGTAGTTATAAGCAAATGATGCTATGTATATGAAATGCAACACAAACAAACATAGACAGCTAGACATTTACTCTGACAAACATGCGATATATATATTACATATATAAATAAAGCAAACATATGTGTTTAGTACGCACTCGTTTGAGAAGAGGTTGTAATTCTGTAGGATGCTGTTTGGCAATCTCCCCAATTTGTCTCGCTGCAGTCAACCTTGTCGTAGATGTTGATCCAGCTGGAATGTCATTACAAGTTACTATGCACACATACAGACAAAAAAGTGTACACGCATGTATACATATTATATATCTGTGCACCTATTCATTTAACTGCCAAAGTAAAGTATATACGCATACAAACTGGCATATATGGAAATTCAAGCGGATACCATTATTATATACTTATACACGTACACTTAATGTGAAAAGCGGATTAAGAGAATATGCTTTACCGAATGCCTACGATATTTGGAGAACATATATAATTAATACTGTCAAGAAGTAAATACATATAGGCATACCCATCGTATACAATTCTAACGTTCCGGATTTAGTGCAACAACCAAACACATACGGTGTCTATATCTATGCTTGTGTTTATCATGCATACATAATGTGTGTACATATATGAGATAACGTCTACATATATAAACAATTATATAAACATACACACAGAACATGAAATTCAAAGGAAAACAATAATCAAATCAGAGTGTATAAATATGCGAACGTGGTGTATATAGAGAGATATCCACACTTATGTATACATATACGCATAAACATGAAAACATGAAATCTATATGAAATTACATACTGTCGAGCAGCGTGAGAAGGCGATTGAGGCGGGAAGATTGCTGATGTTGCTGCTGCTGCGCCATAGGCAGCCTAGCTCAATACAAACCCTGCTGCTTCGCTCCCCTGTTCATACCCCCAACAAGAACCCTAACCCTACCCGCAAATAACAAAATTAAAGTTAAATCCATCTCTTCTTTGTAATAATATTGATTTAAAAAGAGAAAACCCGAAATTTAAAAATTAGCTGAAAAACTTGAGATAATTAAAAATTTAATTTCACACTAGAAATGTTATTAACATTCAATTATTGAATTCATTCATGTTATAAATTAATATTTCATTCTATTTCATCCCAATTATATTTAATATGAATATTTTAATTAATTTTATTATTATTTCATTCTACTCCTCTCACAAATAAATAAAGTAATAACGAACAAAATATTTACATAATTAGTTTTAAATGTTTTATATCTATAATAAAAATACTAAATTAAATTAATTATGTTTTGTATAATTGATTAAATATGCAAACCTTTTAACAAAGTTAAATATAGTCAATTATTGTTTAGATTTATTTTTTAAAAACATAATAGGTAAGAGCTTATAAAAAAAAGGTAGACCTGAGTCCGTTAGCAAAATATTTAAATTATTTTGATTCTAGAATTATAAAAATTCAAAATCCCTTAAAAGTCACTTGTGACCTTATTTTATAAGACATGTTATTTAAATAATATATACGCTATTTAAATTTATTAAGTTAATTTAATTTCATTAATTTGAAATTTGAAAATTTAATTTAATGCTCACTTTTCACTAACAGGTGGTTAATCAATCAAATTAAATAGAATAATGTATTTTATCATGGATTTATTTTCTCACTTATTAATTATTTATTATTTATAATCTATGTGGCTTTTTAGGCGGTAACCCAATAATTAATCAATTTTGCCAAATTATATGGTTACCAACATAATTAACAACACATGTATCAAAATAATTAATTAGATTTTAAGGCCGATTCACACTACACATTAAGTTGTGAACTTAATTTAATGTAATGTAAATGACTTCACACCTTATTACATTAGAGTTATTAATATATATGTGTTTTCACATATGTTTTATATTAATTTTATATTAAAAGCTCAAGTTTTATATTCTATTTACATTACAATTAGAAAGTATTCGAGGAGTTTCACATACAATATCTCCTCCTTGTTCATTCTGTTGTACTCTATCCTCATCTCCTTCAACGGGTTCAACTTCCGGCAAATCTAAGTTGCACAGTTCTTCATCAACATCTACATCACTAATATCAATGAGATAGTTATGTAGCACACAGTAGGCATAGACAATATCAAGAACAACATCAGGTTGCATTCGGATTTTGAGCCAAGTATTTGGAACTTTCCTACACAAAAACTAGTCAAAATTCACGTTCAAATGCTTTTTCATACCTTTTAAAAGTCCAAAACTACACTCCAAGATCTAACGAGCTTTCAAAAGCTCGTTGTTGAAGAACTTCTTGAGGATTGAAAGGTTTGTTGACCGTCGAAAAGGCACCATAATCACTGGGCTGCAAAGGTAGCCTTTGTCTTCAAGAAGATATGGCTTCAAGTTATATCGAGAAGCTCAAGAACAGGTTGCTGAAGTATCTCCTTTGTTGCTACACGCTAGTAAAAACCCGAGTTCCTCCAAACTCAAGTGTCATGAAAGATCTTGGCCAGCCACAACAGAAGTCCAAAAACCTCTACGACAACCTGAAGTAAGACGCTATAATGGTGATGCTTGTAGTAAACTTCACCATGATCTCGAGGCTTTTCAACTTCAATCTAAGTTTCATCGATGCAGCCAGCTACATTCGGCAGTTGTGTAAGGTCTTGAAAACCATGTATGATCACTCGAGTAGAAGTTGAAAACCTGCTAACTTCACCAAGAATGTTGATGATAGCATTGCATGTCTAGTTGATGATCTCTATTGCTATACTCCCGAACCTCTCAAAGATGGAAAGGTACTTTGATCCATGTCTCAGCTTGTACAGTGTGCATGCAAGTCGAATGCGAACTGGAATAGGGCTTCTGTAGTGTGTATCTTGCTTCACAACAACATTATTGAGACGAAGTACCAGGTTGTCGAATGTCTGCTTCTTGAGGCCAAAGTTCTTCTTCCACTTGTGATAATCGTAGATCGTCTCGACAAACTTGTCAAACTAGACAGTCAACCGTGGTTTAACCCACCAAACCCGATCAACCTCTGGCTTAGCCGCTGAAACAACTAAAGCATTCGAGTGAAATTGTCGAGTACTTGTTCCTGTGTTGTCTTGTCAACTTCAAATGATCTCTCGTAAGAAACTTCCTTTTCCTGCTCTCGTTCTGTATTCTTCTTTTAAACTCAAGCTTATGTTTATGCAAGTTGATCTACTGTCGTAGTAGAAGGTCCATCGCTTAACTCAAGAACCTTGGAAACAAAACAAGATCTTATTAGTAACAGCATTACAAGCTAGTTTTCATGAGATGCCTTCATGAGATGCTTGCTTTGCAATTGCAGCTACTAATGCAGCTAGAGTGTTGTTCATCTGGCTGTTAGAGGCTCACTCCATCTCAAGCCGTTCGACTTCAAGTTTGATGAACTCGGCCTGTCGAGTTTGTTCCATCTTCAACAAGTCTACATGGCGTTTGCTCCTATTCTCCTTAGCTGCTTGCAGCATCTTCAAGTATGAAACGTTCCCTTCCTTGAAAGCTTTAGCCAAACTAGTGAGATGAAGAGTCGCTCTTTCTCGCCTTCCTCTTGAGTTGACCTGTAGAAAGGCACACGATCTCCAGGGACCCGATCTTCAGTTGCTATTTCACTTCGGTTTGAGCTTGGAGACGTAGCTGCACTCATAGTTGCATCGCCTGTAGCTACACCACCCATAGTTGCACCACCCATAGCTGCTCCACCCGCGGCCGTAGCTACACCACCGGAACTAGCAGCTTGTCCACTGGAACCACCTGCACCACTACTGTTTCGAAGCTTGGCTGGTGTGATGTTCGGTTTCTCCGAGAGCAAGTCATCGAGTTTGTCAAACGCCTCCTTCTCTATGAAGCCAAGATGTTCAGTTGTTCTCTCTTTGGGAGTCATGAGGAAGTAGTTGAGCATCTGGTTGTTGCATCATAAGCCTTGACAGCTTTGTAAGTTGTTGTCAAGTTCACCCACTTTGTCTTGCACTTGTCACTATCACATTCAAACCCAAGATGACGTAGAGAAGCCGAGATCCTATCCCATTTCTCCTTAGCTGAAACCATCTTTACACAATCAACACAGCCATTGTAGTAGCCAAACTCTGTAGCTTTCGCTCTGATCAAAGCTATAACCTCGTCATGGCTCCAGTTGGCCTGCCTGTCTCGAGCGTTTTTGCCAGCTAATTTGAGACCCACTGAGAAGCTGAAGAGTTGACGTTAGGTTGAGTTGAGAAGTTGAAGAGCAAATGCACTCCTCTGCAGTGGTGATTGCAAGCTTGTTTGCTGGCAGTAGTTCCCCCAGTTTTTTTCATTCTTGCCTTCTATATGCTCAGCTATCTACAATGTGGGATGAGCTTACCTTGTTGTCATAGTTTTTACTATGACTCGACCCTTTACTTTGGATGTTGACTGTTGTTACCTACTGTACTATGTTGATGGACCCTAGATGTAGTAGGAAACAGGCCCGCTTAGTGCACTTGGGTATCTGGTGATGGTCCGGCTGGGTGTCATTAGGTATTTGCAGGAAACTCTAAGCGAAGCTAGAACTTACCTTCTAGAAACCCACCCCCAATTTTGACGTCCCGAATAGGCTGATTGGTCTTTGCAGATGAGTTCGGCGTGTTAAGTAGGGTTAGGAACACCCCTAGGGTTGACCTAACCCTAGGGTTGCCCTAACCCACGCCCTAAAACCCCCACCCCCTTGGGTAGGGTTTAGGGGTAGGAGTTAATTATCTAAGGGCTAAAATTCAGTGCCAGCCCACTTACACATATAGGAAAAGAGGGGGGGGGCTCCGTCACATAAATAAGGTAGAGTATATGTAGGAGAGCTCCTGGTTCATGACTGAGTTCGTTGCTCTTCTGCCGGTGCAAGCTTCAGCTTGTGTCGTTAAGGTACAACCTCTGTTGTACCGCCCTAACTTCCAGACGACAGGGGTACGTCCCACCTTGGGGTAGCTTACCCTTAACGTTGGCGAATCCATGCCTGGGAGGACTTGTCGGAATGCACGTTCCAAGAAGCAAGGTTGAGGCTTGTCTCCAGCCTCCTCCTCCACGTCAAGCTAGGAGCAACACTCACAGCTAACAGGGCATGTTCGTGTCCTTGTCCAACTGTGGGCGTGGGTTCTTGATTGACAGGGTTCCTTACCGAGTCTTGAGGGATAATTGAGGGGTTCTAGAGTTGGCATTTAGGAGCCACGTTTGTGGCACTTGGTGCAACTCTTGAATCTAAGGGCTATGGCATGATAGCCCACATCGGGGAAGGCAGTGTCACATGGAGATGTGACACTGGGCTAAACGTCACATGGTACAACGCCTGAGGCACGCCCTTTGGGGTTATGTCATGGGCTTGTCGCCAAGGGGTTGGATACTTTAGCAAACAGACATGCTTGTGCTTGCACTAGGGTGCTAAGCCTTGGGCATCCGCTCAAGGGAGGTTAGGTCTCATAACTAGGTGTGCTTTGGCACACTTGGCTAGGGGAGTGTTCTCCTTGGAATTCAAGGGTTGAACAACCTAAACATGTTAGCAGGAGCCCTTTCGTGAGGCACTCGCAAGGTCATGTGCTTAGGGTTATCCCAAACCTAGCCTTAGGGAGTTTGCTTAGCAGAACACTCGTGTCCGCCTACGGCGCACACTCGTGTCCTCACTAAGTACTAGCCCTAGGTCTAGGGTATAACTTGGCCACTCAAACCCTTAGGGGTTAGTCGTGGTTCAGGGTACCCCTTGTCGCCCTAAAGGGGTTGTACTCCGGATGAGGGTGATTCCTCAAGGGGTAAGTGACGATGCCTTAGCTCTGTCAGGGGTATGTGTGGAACACACGTCTCCTTGATGGGGGTTAGGGCATGAGCCTGTCTAGGTCTTCTAGGGCAAGACCCTAAGTCAACTAGGGTTATCCCTCAAGGGTTTTGGGGTAGACACTCTAGGGAGACTTAGGCTAAACCCTAAGTCAACTAGGGTTATCCCTCAAGGGTTCTGGGGGCAGACATTCTAGGGAGACTTAGGCTAAACCCTAAGTCTCCTGTCCACTTGGGCATTAGAGTCTAACCCTAGGGGTCGTTGGGGTTTTCTGGGAAACTTAGCGTTGCTCACACAGGGTGATGACGCCGAATGGCCACCTGGCAGCCACGTGTTGCCACGTGTTGGCCCTTTGGGTTAAAACTCTGACAATTGGTATCAGAGCCATTCTCTGCGGTCAGCAGGACTACTAAAGTTGTAGTGTGTTTCAGGGTTTAATTAGTTCTAAATTTTTGAAGTACTTTATCACTTTCGGCTAACGTCTGAATTTTGCGCGGAGAGTTGGTCCTGAGATCTATAACTCTTCAAAGAACATCTACTTAATAAGTGGGTGTGGGTTATGGACTCCAATGTCGAAGGTAGCACTCGGGAGGCAACTTCCAAGTTGCATGCCAGGTTACGTTTTCTCTAGGTTACTTTACCTTATGAATGTTTAGGTTATTTTACCATATACTTCACAAGATGTGCGTGTTAGTTTGTTTTGGCTTACAAACTAAGTCTTGTGAAGTGGATCATGTAATATGCTAAGTTTACACATTATTGAAAATTTTTCTTTTTTCTTTAAGGTGTCTGAATTTGGGACAACACATGATTTAAAAATATATAGTGTCTATTGAGTTTTGGCTTAGGTCAAGATTCAATATCGTTTCTAGCAATAGTGTTCAAATGGGGAAAGACTTATGTTCAAATGTGCGTCTTTAACTTCGGAAAAATGGGGCATATTCAAACATAAGAGGGAATACTACATTTTTACATAAAGTGTAAAATAAGCTCTTATTATAATGCATGTTTCGAGAGTGTAATTCTAGAAGCAAACTATGGTGATAAACTTATAATACAACGAAATGTCGAATATTAACATATGATGAATATGTTAAGTAGTTGGTTCGAAGATCCAATGTAATCAAAGTATTATCCAATGGACGTAATACTTTAATGACGCTAGCTGCAAGTAACATTAGGTGAAATAGTTTACTAAGTTCAAGTCGTTTGAAACCATAGTTTTGTTGTAGGCACGCACTTTGTATTCAAGTTAGCTAACTCAACTAACTTGATTATGAAGTTATCTCATGTGGGATCTTAAGAATGGGATAGAATAATATATTTTGGCAGTAGACGGATTTAATGTTGCATCCTTATCAATGCAACTTTTGGGATAGATGGCATGATCTATTAGAAAGAGTAATGTTGGAAAACACACGTTTACATTTTTAGTTTACTGAGTAATGAAGAATGCATAGTGAAGGCGTTCGGCGCACACTTGTGCATTTTCATTGTTAACTCTTTAATCTTGGAAATTGTAACGTTGTTTGCAATGTGGGAGAAGTTCTTGAACAAGGGTGATTCCTTGGTTAAGAAGAGCATGATTTGGGATTCTTCACTTTGTTTATCGACTAAGTAAGGAAACTTGCTAAGTTTGATAACTTATGTTGAGAATTACCAATGAGCTAGTAATAGTCGGATTTCCATTGGAGGTTTAAGTGCATGTACCTCCTCAGAGAGTCGGTGTTCGATGAGAATTAGAAGTTGATATTGATTTTCAATATCAATTTTATTTTAGAGTCGAATACGATTATTCAAAAGACGGTTTCTTGACTCTGCATCATGGTCGCAAATGTGGGCACTTAAAGAACAAATAAAGTATGTATCTTCAATCTTTCGGAATATTGAAAAATAGAACTATTCTTGACTCAAGGTTTGATTGTATTCCTTGGGTTAGTTGTTAGTTCTATCTCAAGGTTTGATGGTGTTCCTTGAGTTGGTTCAATATTCTTGTAAGTATGATATTGTGTAGGGATTAGCTCAAGAAGATGGTGTCCCTTCTTGATGATTGTAGTTCAAGGTTCGTCCAATATCCGGTTCGAGAATATGAGTTTCCTATCACCTCATCTGTTGAGATATTTATATTCTAAACTTTGGCAGAATTTGTGACAATCTTTTCAAGATTGGATTATAAATGACTTGTCAAAGTATGGTATGATATCTCTTCAATATTGAGTTTGGAGCGCTCAATATCAAACTTGGTTATGATCACATGAGGTGGCCGTAATCATATAATATAAAGACTCAAGTGGATTTGAGTCTGACACTTTGGTAAGGCACTACCTTAGTGTTATAACTTGAAACGTGTTTTCAAGTTAGTTGAGAAATGAGACATTTCTCAATACATTGCTTGAGGGGCAATGTGATACTTTCTGGATTGCTAGGTGTCTAGAGTGAATAATGTATCTTAGTTCAATGTACTGAACTAGATTTTATTCATGTTTGGGGAGATCTATTGAATTATAAGGTATGACTAAAACATGAAGTTGATATAACACTTCAGTGTTATGATAACATTTATGTGGAGGTTGATATCTTACTAAATCAATTAGATGAACCAGACACTAGTTCATGATTCCTCTTAGTCTCTGAACAAGTTCCTCGAATACTGTCATAACATTATATGTCCATCTCAAAACTCAAGTTCGGTTCATGTAAACTAAGACCATGTCTATATTATAGTTGTAGCATTTTGATAAATTGATATGATTGTAAGTTTATATCCACTAGTATAACAACTAGTTGATATAACTTAGGATTTGAACGTTAAAACGATCATTATCCATTCAAGAGTATCAATATCGAAATTACAACTGTTTATGGAATAAGGATTAGTTTAAAAAGATGTTTATCAAAACACTAATTGCTTGAATTAGTGAAAATGCTATACTTCGGTATAGTGTTGAGAAACATTTACATAATCAATTTAAAGTTGGAAATAAATATAATGTTATGGAGGCGTGCAGTATTACGAGTTCAGGGAGACTCTTATCGTGGAAACTAAGTTCTAAAATTCTTATTTTGAACTTAGTACGATAAGGAGTTAGGAATTATTGAATGGCACCTAGTATGTTGTGCTCTTTGGGGAATGAGTACAATGAATGACAATTAAGAGACGTGTTATCTAAAGGTTGTCGATTGAGGCACTAGAGATGGGTTGAATTTCCTGGTTTCCACATTGTTTGTAAGAAAGGTATGTTAGCTTATCTGGTCCCTGAACTGGTCGGTGTTATGAAAGAGTACAAAGTTGGTTGCGAAAGACAAATGGTAGTGCTATCACACTTGGTCGGATTTGACTGAATTTGATTCCTATCGGGAATAAATTTATGTTAATAACACACCAAGTGGATGGCAGTTGGCAGATTGGCATTTTGTATACATGTGTACAGCCATGCGCCTCTGTGATCGCCTCTGGCCAGATTGACATGTTTACAAAGAACAGGGTTTTATGTACTCTTGTATCGGAAAAGAGCTTGATTCCGATAAAAGTCTCATACTTAGTCTGGCGTAGCTATATACTAACAAGGATAGGTATAGTAGCAGACCCTTATGAAAAGGGGTAATGAAAACACCGAGGGATGCAGAATGTAAGCTATAATACCGTAACATGTGGAAATGTGGGACCATTGGAAAATAAAGAAATGCGAAGGTGTTTGGTCAAGCATTTGAGAAGTGCTTGTTGTGCGCTAGATGACAGAGGTCGTCAATAGCGTTTAATATTAAGGAATAAAGCAAGTCTTTATTTCTTTTAACCAAGGGGCCGGCAACAACACTAACTAGAGGCCTCCAATATAAATTCTAGTTAAGTAAAGAAATTAACCAGTGTTGTGTGCGTCGGGTGACAGACTTTGCAGACGTGCAAAAGGTCTCCAAGTGACTTCATGTCGCAGGTGGTGCCTCCGGCAGCTGGGTTTACGACTCAGTGAACGACGGTTCTGAAGTACTTGGCTTCGCGTAATGCAAGGGGGTAATGAAATTATGTGAACTTTTGGCTAACTCCGCATAGAGTGATATGTTAGTTTTGGTTAGTTTTTCTAACATTATCTAGTCTTGGAGTTGGACGTCAACGAGGACGTTGACATTTTCAAAGGCGGGGAGTGTGTCATAGTTTTTACTATGACTCGACCTTTACTTTGGACGTTGACTGTTGTTACCTACTGTACTATGTTGATGGACCCTAGATGTAGTAGGAAACAGGCCCGCTTAGTGCACTTGGGTATCTGATGGTCCGGCCGGGTGTCATTAGGTATTTGCAGGAAACTCTAAGCGAAGCTAGAACTTACCTTCTAAAACCCACCCCCAATTTTGACGTCCCGAATAGGCTGATTGGTCTTTGCAGATGAGTTCGGCGTGTTAAGTAGGGTTAGGAACACCCCTAGGGTTGCCCTAACCCACGCCCTAAAACCCCCACCCCCTTGGGTAGGGTTTAGGGGTAGGAGTAAGGGTGAGTTATAGGCTCATATTTAATTTATCTAAGGGGCTAAAATTCAGTGCCAGCCCACTAACACATATAGGAAAAGAGGGGGGGGCTCCGTCACATAAATAAGGTAGAGTATATGTAGGAGAGCTCCTGGGTTCATGACTGAGTTCGTTGCTCTTCTGCCGGTGCAAGCTTCAGCTTGTGTCGTTAAGGTACAACCCTCTGTTGTACCGCCCTAACTTCCAGACGACAGGGGTACGTCCCACCTTCGGGGTAGCTTACCCTTAACGTTGGCGAATCCATGCCTGGGAGGACTTGTCGGAATGCACGTTCCAAGAGCAGAGGTTGAGGCTTGTCTCCAGCCTCCTCCTCCACGTCAAGCTAGGTGCAACACTCACAGCTAAGCAAGGCACGTTCGTGTCCTTGTCCAACTGTGGGCGTGGGTTCTTGATTGACAGGGTTCCTTACCGGTCTTGAGGGATAATTGAGGTTCTAGAGTTGGCATTTAGGAGCCACGTTTGTGGCACTTGGTGCAACTCTTGAATCTAAGGGCTATGGCATGATAGCCCACATCGGGAAGGCAGTGTCACATGGAGATGTGACACTGGGCTAAACGTCACATGGTACAACGCCGAGGCACGCCCTTTGGGGTTATGTCATGGGCTTGTCGCCAAGGGGTTGGATACTTAGCAAACAGACATGCTTGTGCTTGCACTAGGGTGCTAAGCCTTGGGCATCTGCTCAAGGGAGGTTAGGTCTCATAACTAGGTGTGCTTTGCACACTTGGCTAGGGGAGTGTTCTCCTTGGAATTCAAGGGTTGAATAACCTAAACATGTTAGCAAGAGCCCTTCCGTGAGGCACTCGCAAGGTCATGTGCTTAGGGTTATCCCAAACCTAGCCTTAGGGAGTTTGCTTAGCAGAACACTCGTGTCCTCACTAAGTACTAGCCCTAGGTCTAGGGACTCAAACCCTTAGGGGCTAGTTGTGGTTCAGGGTACCCCTTGTCGCCCTAAAGGGGTTGTACTTCTGGATGAGGGTGATTTCTCAAGGGGTAAGTGACGATGCCTTAGCTCTGTCTAGGGGTATGTGTGGAACACACGTCTCCTTGATGGGGGTTAGGGCATGAGCCTGTCTAGGTCTTCTAGGGCAAGACCCTAAGTCAACTAGGGTTATCCCTCAAGGGTTTTGGGGTAGACACTCTAGGGAGACTTAGGCTAAACCCTAAGTCAACTAGGGTTATCCCTCAAGGTTCTGGGGGCAGACATTCTAGGGAGACTTAGGCTAAACCCTAAGTCTCCTGTCCACTTGGGCATTAGAGTTTAACCCTAGGGGTCGTTGGGGTTGTTCTAGGAAACTTAGTGTTGTTCACACAGGGTGATGATGCCGAATGGCCACCTGGCAGCCACGTGTTGCCATATGTTGGCCCTTTGGGTTAAAACTCTGACACTTATAGTCGCTTGTTTGGAGCTCTCATCATTTCCATGCCCTAATGTAAACCCTAAGGCCTTGGCATTAAGTTAATGCCAAGAAATCTTGGCATTAAATTAATGTCAAATTTTAAAAAAAACATTAGCTAGACATTATTTTCTAATTTAATTTTTGACTGGTGTGAATAGATTTGCATTAACAAATAACATTACATTATCTTTTAAAAATTTAATGTAATGTTTAGGCCGGTGTAAAAACAATTACATTAAATTTAGCTAATGTTCACAAATTAATGTGTAGTGTGAATCGGCCCTAAAGTTTAGGTTTTACTTTTAATGAAAACCTAAAGTAATAAAGTAATGCACATGGTTGTCTTATTTTATAAAATGAACATCAATAAATACATTAATGTGGATATTATGCATAGACTTTTGAGAATCTCTAGTCTATAACACATGATTTATGTAAAAGATTAATAAAAGCATGCACAATGTCATATTGAAATTTAAATATATAAATATATATAACAATAGTTTACATGTGTAGAAATCTATATTTATTATATATAAAGAGAGGAAAAAAGATCTTCTTATAAGTATACTTAATAAACAATCAAAATAAACAATTCTTATGTATAAAATAGAGATACATATATATGTATACAACTATATATATATATCATACATAGAGTATGTAATAACTAAAAGATTTTTTTTCTCTTTACACATTCATATGTTTGTGTGTAATATATGTATGTGTATATATGTTATATATATATATATATATATATATATATATATATATATATATAATATATATAATATAAAAAGACACTAATAAACTATAATTAAAGATTGCATATAAGAAAATAACAATGGAGTTACTAAAGAGTTAAAGGATTTAACAGTTTTTTTAAATTAAACATATTAAGTAGGTGCTACATACATTATTTATAACATACATACATTGAAACCTTTATTAATAATCGGTTAAATCAAAATTATGCATTAATAATTATTTTTTAATTCAATTAATCATTCTAATAAAAAAATATAGTGGTAATAATAATTAATTACGTGACATTATTTAAATTTATCAGGGCCAATAATCAATCCTAGTGAAAAGTGAGCTTAAATTTTATACCACCTGCATCTTCTCAATGTACCGGGGTTCAAGTCCGGCCCGTTTTACAGAAACGGACGGCTGAACAAGCATCCACGTGGCACTAAAAGATAAGCTTGCAAGTTCAATACCATTGGCCAGAAGCCCGTGTGGCACACACGGTCCTTCATTTTCCACCACAGCCTCTACCACCACCCCTTCTTCTACACACCCCACCCAACACTCCCATTTTCGCACAAGCATCCCAGAAATCCCATCTCGATGGCGTCCATTGTGGCAATGGGAACACCTGCAGTCCGAATGGGATCCTCCTTCGTCCCTGGCAAGACGAGGCCTATCCAACACGTCTCTCTAAGCAAGCATTTCGGGATCGCTCAGTCCCGTGCCAGGGTCGTCGCCATGGCCACCTACAAGGTAACACTCAAGCTGGAGGACGGTACTACCACCACCATCGACTGCCCTGACGACGTCTACATCCTCGACCACGCGGAGGAGCAGGGCATCGACCTGCCGTCCTCGTGCCGCGCGGGCTCCTGCTCGGCTTTGTGGTAAGATGGAGAGCGGCACCGTCGACCAATCCGACGGCTCCTTTCTCGACGACGACCAGATCGAGGCTGGATACGTCCTGACGTGCGTCGCAAAGCCGACCAGTGACTGTGTCCTGGTCACCCACCAGGAGGACGCCATGACCTCCTAGTTTCTCTCTCTCTCCCTTCATTTCTATATATAGTGTTGTTTTTGCAAACAAATGCACGTTTTGTATCTATCAGAATATTCCCATGTGCACACACACACACACATATGATGTATGTATATACATATGTACACACGCACACGCAAAACACGCATGTTCATTAACCAAAATATGGGCTTAAAATATTAAGAAAAAAGTCAGGACTAGTCAAACCTAGTGACAGAGCGGACTAGTCAAACGTACCTATTTTTCTAGTCTTTCGCAACGTTGTTCACAGTCGTCTCTTGAGTACTCAACACAGCATTATCCCCTGAATATTCGCTCATCGTCTCAGGAGATTCGGGAATCTCCTCAGTTTTAGATTCTAGAATATCCTCGGACTCTGGAGCCTTTGTAACAGCTTCCGTGTTTTGTGCTGCCTTTGTTTCCTTCTCCTGTTGCATAAGACTCAGCTGTGCAGTAAGCTCATCCACTGGCGATCTAGTAACTATATAAAATAGCAACGTATGTAAATATATATATAAATATATATATAGCTATATACAAATAGCAACTAGCACTTATACATATTATCAACTATATACATAAATTTAATTAAATACTCAACACATCTTATTATACGTAATTATACAGCATATTGTATGGTACCTTGTGGATTTGGGAAGATGAATTTTTTGTGTTCAGATCATCCAGTCCAATCTCCTTCTCCAATGTTTGTTTGAAATCCCTCGATACTTCCTAAATATAATAACAGTTTGTGTGTGTGTGTGTGTGTGTGTGTGTGTGTGTTTACATACCTGAAGCTCCCGGATAGTAGGCTGGAATGCCCGCAACGACTGGCCTAGTGATCGAGCAATCTAAAAGAATTATATATAAATTTATATACATACATATATGTACACACACACGTATATATGTGTACCTCGGCCAGGCCTTTGGGTCCAAATACAAGGAGTGCAACAACAGCTATTACAAGCACTTCAGGAGCACCAACACCAAATAGAGATGATCTTACAACACCCCTGTATCCACGTCTGTATCGTTTTCTAACTAAAGAAAATAAATAAATCAATTTAAAAACTAAATATAAGAAAATAATTATCAATGTAGACATATATAGCCCATACAGTCACTCATACATACTAGTTGCAAAAGCTATGGATATTAATGTTATCTGCTTATATATATATATTATGAGATAAATAATCCTAATTTGAAAACTTAAACTTGAATTATATAACAATAAATTAAAAAACTTCTTCATACTATTATGTATAAGAGGTATATATACTGTACATCGTATGTTGTAATAAAGTTGATAAATATTGATATGAGTTTTATTTCTATGTTATCCTCTCTCTCTATCCATATACACATACATATAATATCTCCGTACACACACACACACTTAGAGATAAATATATATATTATAATTAAATATTATGAGATAAATAATCCTAATTTGAAAAGTTAAATCTTATACGAAATAGTATGAAGAAGATTAAGAAGTTTTCTAATCTATTGTTGCATAATATAAGTTTAACTTCGAATTAGGATTATTTATCTCATAATATAATATAATATAGTGTGTGTGTACGGATATATCATGTGTGTGTGTGTGTGTCTCTCTCTCTCTCTCTCTCTCTCTCTCTCTCTCTCTCTCTCTCTATATATATATATATATATATATAGAGAGAGAGAGAGAGAGAGAGGATAACATAGAAATAAAACGCATATCAATATTTATCAACTTGTATTATGTATTACAACGTGTTATAATATATAACCATACGATGTACATCAATAGTATGAAGAAGATTATGAAGTTTTCTGGTATATATAGTGTAGATCGTATGGTTATATATTATAACACGTATAATAGAAGTATGAATGTTATTTATATGTTATCCTATACACACACACACACACACACATACATCCGTACACACACAAATGTAGAATTGAGTGAGAAAACACATATTACTACCTTTTGTGAACAATGTATGGTTGAATTGAGGTGAATGTGTCCATGAATTCCAGGAGACCATGTAATTAAGACCGCATTTAGCGAAAATTAGCTGTGATTTAGGAGCCACTAATCCCTGCTGTGAATAACAGACTCGAGCGGTACGAGGTGAGATGTGGAGCTTAGTTGACAGAGAAGACGCACACACTGGCCCTGCGTTCCACACCGTCATTGCATTAATCTTCATACCCTAACTAATTAAACTTAACTATTTGGCTCTTAATTAAATATTCTTTTATTCTTTTAAGAATTCGTTATAATTGTTTTCGTTTTATTAAAAAAAAATTGAAAATCTTTAAATTATTGTTTTTAAATAATACATATAATTTTTACATATAGAAATTATATTTTAATATAGCTCAATAAATTTATAAAACTACATATTACATGTGTCTAAAATATCTATAAAAATTTAAAGTTTATTAAAGGCACACACAGTCACACGTATACGCAAGAGTATCAACGTAGGCATTTCAAGGCCTCGTGCAGCTAAATCAGTACATACTAACGCAGGAACAGGACCTTCACCATCTTCAATCTTAAGCTTGTCAAGATTCTTAATGGGATCTTCTGCAGGGACTTCACCATGGTAATTTACGCAGTAGACATCCACCTCGTTTAAATAGTGGTCAACAGCTTGGCATGAAGCAAAGGAATTACAAAAGACCATCACACGGCTCCCTTTCACAAGAGCCAGCTCTAGAACCTGGACAAGAGCCAGCTCTAGAACCTGGACAAGAGCTGGCTCTAGGACCTAAACAAGAGCCGGCTCTAGAACCTGGATAAGAGCCTCCAACTTATTCGTGATTTGATTAGAAGTTTCAGTAATGTGTTATTTTAAAGTTTGTCACGTGTGGTGAGTGTTAGGAGTCTATTGACTGTATGAAGCCACTAGAAGAGAAGGTAGCTAAAAAGCTCAGTGGATAAATGATGAAGTCTGAGGATCCCCAACACTGGTGGCGAAAGGATCCTTTGTTCTGGTTGAAGGTTCAAGATAACAACGAAGATGCAGCTTAAAAGCGGAACTAGGAGGAAATAAACAACAACCGAGTCAGCAGATCACATAGTACTCTCCGCACGCACGCCCGCGCACACAAGTACATATGCTTTGCAGACACATATACAACTGAATCACAATTTGTGAGGTTTAATTAGGACTTCTCGGAATGCTACTAACTGGAATTGTGTTTTGATACTCTAAAAGCAGGAACTGCATTCTTAAGAGTTAAGAGTTCAGGGTAACGTTATTAACGTTGGATGTAGGGTTGTTTCAACTGGACAGACCAACTCTTGCAACGAAGAGTTAAGACATTGCCACGGGGGTGTTATTTCCCATAACCTAGTTCATAACAGTAACAGCAAAAATGTACAAAGGATAATAAACTCTTACTAATTATACTTTGACTCTACGGTACCTTAGAGTATCTATAGAATATTTGTTATACTTGAAAGTCTTGGACATTGAAGCTCCAGATCACATATATATATTGGTTTTATCATGCTTCAAACCTCTACGGTTTTCTAACGCCTGAATACTGTCACATGCCGGTCCACAAGCAAGTTAACATACAGCACAAAACCAGATGACACTCCAAGAAATCCAAACCCTTTGTAAACATCCGGCAACCACAAGTTAAGGGCAAAGTAGGTGACAGGAGGAAGACCAACTCACATCATGCACACTAAGAAAGTACTGGAAAATGCCTAAGCCACATGAACCAGCACCCAACCCCTAAGAAACCCACAGTCCGTCCTCAATAAAACACTGAGAAATGCCTAACCCACACCACATAGTACCCAATAAAAACTTAAAAATCTCTCGTAACTACCCAAAACGTAATCAACTATAAGGTTACGTGATCAACCTACAAGGTTAGGCCAATGGTTAATCGTTCGGAACACACGCACCCCACCAAAGAACCACAGTAGCACCAGAAAGTGCCTAACTCACACCAACAGTACCAATTGTAACCAAAAACAAACAAAACTACTGTGTAGTTGAATACAACACCTTAAAAGAGTCGCAAATCTCAAACCACATTCCACTCCTTGTAAATCGTTAAGATCTTTGGCAGCCATTCGGATGCATCGTCTACACCCGCAGCTCACATATTACAAGCACTCTGTCAAAGAACGCAAAGACCTCAACTTTCTCCGTAAACTGGTGCCCAACTTCCCGCTGCAAACAGTCGTTGAGCATATTCCCAGCAAATGGCAGTCATCCTCAAAAGACTGGAATGAGATCTCCTCAGCAATGTCATCCGTTGTATCAATCATCTTGGGAACGCCCCAAAACACAAGATTTCAACCTAATGAAGGGGCTGAGCCGGATGCAATTTTCTTCAGATTTGAGCAATTACGAGGCACTAAGCAGGATTAAGAAATCACTGAGTGAATATTCTGTTGACGGACTTTACTATGTGTAGCTATGCGACCTCTATCTTCTGAACAGACAGGTTTAACCTGGCGCTACTTAATCTCACGCTCTTTGGATCGATTTTCACTCAGCGACTTCTTAATCCTGCTTAACACCTTGCTAATTGCTTCGTAATCGCTCAAATCTGAAGAAAAGACAGATTTTTGAGGGAAGAAAAATCGCATGGAGCCTGGCGTTCCCAAGATGATTGATACAACGGATGACATTGCTGAGGAATCTCATTCCAGTGTTTTGAGGTTGACTGCCATTTTCTGGGAAATCTGCTCAACGCCTGTTTACAGCGGGAAGTTGGGCACCAGTTTACGGAGAAAGTTGAGCGTCTTCGCGTTCTTCAAGAAGTTAAAGATGAACTTTCTGGTATGAGTCTGGGGGGAGCCGTTCCTTTGACGAGAGCATTTATTCACTGCCTCAACCGTATGGGAAGAGCAGAAACACACCTTCGAGTACGACGGAACCGTACACAGACTGTGTCAAAGTCATGTGACAATGTATTTAAAAAGTTGATTCAAACTGTCTATTCTCGTTTACTATTCAGTTTGTAAACAGGAGGTTGAGATTGTGACGACGGCTCATCCAACTCAGATTAATAGACGTAAAAGATGCCCAATTCTCACGTGTTTGTACTGAAGTGTACGTCTGACGTACAATTCAGTACAAACACGTGCATCTTTTGGAAAGAAATGATCGGCTAGATCTCACACACGAGGAGAATTCTTGAGAGAGATAACTGCTATTTGGAAAACGGATGAAGCCCGAGCAGGATTGCATATAGTGGAGCAATCCTTATGGAAAGCAGTTCCACAGTATCTGAGACGAGTTAGTGCTGCTTTGAAGAAGCACACAGGGAAGCCGTTGCCTCTATCTTGTATGGATGGGTGGTGATAGAGATGGTAATCCAAATGTGACCGCCAAGGTGACTCGAGAGGTATGCCTTTTGGCAAAATGGATTGCTGCAGATTTGTATGTGCGTGAAATTGATAGCTTGAAGTTCGAGCTTTTCATATGAGCAATTGCAGTGAAAAGCTTGCGCGTTTCGCATGCCAAGTGCTCGCTGAATAGCATGGACTTGACGAGCACTGTTACGACAACAACCACCATAGATCCCATCGGAGACACGACCACCGTAACTTTGCTCTTCCTACACATCTTGACAATTGTGCTTCTACGGAGGATGATGGGGAAGCACATATCGTGTCTCTCAAGCTGCCATTTAGAGATGATCAATCATACCAGTCCTAGATGAACTATTCAAATGTTGAGTCTTCATCGACAGCGGCCAAAGCAGAGGCTGAAAACGGATTACCCACCACTCCTGTTACACCTGTAAAGAGAAAGACTGGATCGGAGGTTGGATCAAGCCTTGAGAAGCTTCTAAACCCTGGCTTAGAATCCAGGCACCTGGATTCACATTACAGGATTGTTATCGGTCATGTCAGAGATAAGATTTTTAACACCAGACGACGTTTGGAGGATATACTCAATGGCATTCAACCTGATTATGAACCTGGTGAATACTATGAAAATGCAGATCAATTTTTGGAGCCTCTCTTGCTTTGTTATGAATCTATCTCTGGAATCATGCGGATCTGACGTCCTAGCAGATGGCAAACTAGGAGACTTGATAAGAAGGGTTTCAGCATTTGGTTTAACGTTGATGAATCTTGATTTGAAATGCAATGACTGAGTTTCTAGAGATGGGAACTTACAGTCTATGGAGTGAAGAGAAGAAACTCGACTTCTTAGTCAGTGAACTGAAAGGAAAACGTCCTCTGCTCCCACCTTCTATTGAGGTCTCTATAGAGGTACAGGAGGTTTTAGACACTTTCCGTGCAGCAGCAGAACTTGGAGGCAACTTATGTCATCTCTATGGCTTCTGAGGCTAGTGATGTTCTTGCAGTAGAGCTGATGCAAAAAGAAGCACGCCTTCTAGTAAGTGGGGAGCAAGGAGGCCATGTCCAGCAAGCTCGCTTCGTGTGGTACCCCTGTTTGAGACCGGTGAAAGATTTAAGAGACGCAGGCACTGTTATCCGCAAGCTCTTACGCATTGACTGGTACCGGCAGCGTTTGATTGGAAACCACGATGGCATCAGGAGGTGATGTTTGGATATTCCGATTCAGGCAAGGATGCAGGTAGGTTTTCTGCGACGTGACAAAGCTCGCACAGCATTAAAGTCATTTCATGGACGAGGTGGAAGCATGGACGCAGTGGAGGACCTACTTATCTTGCTATTCAATCTTAACTACTCGGTATCTTCCCCAATCTAAGGATCTCGAGTTTCCTTTCCTTATGTTCTTACTATATGTCCTTACACTGAAAATATATGCATATATAAAAGTCCTTAGGAGCCATTCCACTAAACCATTTGTTTGTGTGAAGGTGAGACGTATTCCTAAATCAAGATGTCCAGACATAAAATGTCACCAATAAACACAAAACCATTATCGAAAGAATCTACCCTAAACAAGAATGTTAGACACAACATGATTAAGGAAAAAGTGGCTAATAATAGAGGTAGTTGCCATTAGCAATAGCACTAACTTCCACCCAATAAATTAAGTAGTTAGAAGTAATAATATACTCATTGCCAACAGTTGACCACAAAAGGTCCATCAAATCAAATGTTATCAACTCAAACAGACAAGAAATTATAATTGATTCAAACCGTTCTTTCAAAGACTTAGTATATAGGGAGTATTGCGAGCTTGGCACTACACATAACTATGCACATACCAAATCACATCTCCTCGCAACTCTGACTAATAAAAGATCTGTGTAGCTTCTCAATCATATGACAATGTCCCAATGTGCCTATTGAGAACAACAGAGTCATGATAAGCACAGAGGAAGTGTGGAACGAAGACTGAAGGCACCTCCAATTGTAAATAATCATTCAAATTAGTTTCTATAAAAATAAAGAAGGTTGTCTTGAAGGTGATATTATGAATGTAAGTGCCTAAAAGGTAAATCATAGCAAGTGGTTGTAAGATTCTCAAACCCATCATAAAGCCTTTGAATCCATGGCTCAACCTTTTAAACTTCCAAACCTCATTCAAAGATGACAAATTTAACTCTGCACCTTGCAGGCACTGAATGTCAAGCACAACAACTACTGATGGTACCAAATCCTTATCCAAAAAATCTATTGATGCTGAAACAACTGGCTCCTCATAACAAAAAAGAGAGAGAAGGTGGAAGGATTTCTAAAAAGAGCATCAACATCAGTCATAGAACTCTTTGGGTGATGAACAACTTTGAAATCGTAAATCTGAAGCCACTGAGTAGTCCAACCAACCAAGTTCTTTTGCTTCAATAATGAAGTGACTATAGCATGATTGCTTTCCAATAACTTGCACATTGAAAGTGTATGTAGCTTTGCCCTAACATACTAGTTCTTAGGATCACCAGTAGGTAGAGCCGAGTACAATTCAAAGTATTCACTTTTTGATGTTATGATTTTCCATTCACAATGTAAAGAATTAAACATTCAAGAACCATGCACGTAAGCATGAAGCTCTTAAAACCCCAAACTATTGCTAAACAATCCTTTTCTATCGTGGAGTAATTCACCTCTGTTGGTAGCAATGTATGGCTGATGTACACAATGGGGTTCGTTGACCAAGTACACTCGTACTCTCTTGCTCAATACGCCCTCAAGACTGATGTCAGAAGCATCCACATGTAAGATAAAGGGATGAGTGTAATTAGGGTACGTTAAAACTAGAGAAGTCCAACAACTCTTTAAGATCTGCAAACTCTTGCTTGTATTCCTTAGACTAGACAAAAAATTACATTGATGACTTCAGCAATGCCCATAATGGTGCAATACGATATAAGATGATCCAGAAAATGACCAAGATATTGTACCTTGCCAAAAAAAAATGTTGCACATCATTCACACACTTTGGTGTAGGGAACTTCAAAACTGTAACAAGTTTGTTAAGATTGACTTACAAACCTTCACAGGAAAATGTGATAACCAAGATAAGTAGTGTCCTTGGATCTAAATACACACTTAGACCACTTTAAC
>PUQB01000956.1:0-68580 GCA_003024785.1 Selaginella tamariscina
TTACATTGTGAATTTGTTCTTTGGGAGAGCAGTGATTTTGAACGACTTGAGAAAGTGAAGATTCGGTGCACATCTGATAATAGCCTCATTTCATTATATCCATATAAAGGTAAATTTTATTTTGTTTTATTATAAACATTATTTTTGATTTATTATAAATGTGTAATATGTTTATAATTATGCAGGTTCATGTGCAAACAATATCAAAGAACACATTGTTAGTCGTATGCATGTCAATGCTGTTGTAAGAAAAGAGAATGAAAATAGTGGTCGGAGGGGAAAACGTAAAGCAGATCTTGCTTTAGCTGGTCAGCCTTCAAAACTGGTTTGTACTGATGGAAACCAGCGAGGCCTTAACCATTATTTTCCTATAATAAGTAAGTTTCTTTTAAAGTTTATATATGGCTACTACTTTAATGTTAACTTGTTTATAAATTTATATGTAACTGCTATAACATTTTAATATTACAGGTGGTGTGCCCAATGTTGAGAGTGATTCAAGCAGTAAGTGATACGCTTCACTCACATTTACTTTCTATACATTATATCACTTGCTAGCTTGCTCAAATCATTGTACTGAATGATGAGACCTATAAATTATTTTAATTCTGCTTAAATTTTAAAACAGCATTTTGTATGATGGCATGTAAATATCTATGTATGTATATATACATATGATTCTTATTTCTATATTTCAGGGTGTGAGTTAGTGAAGAACCTATGCTGGGGTTATTGGCAAACTCATTATAGATATAATAAAAAGCTTGTGGATTTGAAGGGCTTCCTTCATGACAGCAAGAGCGGGTTGAATTGGTTTCCTGAGCCATATGTTGTAGACATAGTCACATATAGAGGACAAGAGGTGAAGATAGAAGGCACATTTCGGCACAAAAAATGCATTCGGATCTCAACAGGAGTGTTTGAAAACCTTCAATGTAGTTACTGTGTGAATATACCAAAGGAAAATGACTTTAGAATGCGGGTTTATAGGCATGAACTTGCAGTAACTTCAGGAAGACTTGGTCGAGGTAGCAGGACATCTGGAGAAGGAACTAGGCTTAGTTGGCTTTCAAGTCGAGAGTTATTGAACCAATGCAAGTTTGGTGCTAGTGAGCTTCGACGATACAAAAAGCTAGTGCTTTATCAAAGGATGCGGATTACTGCTCTTTCAATGACATCAAGAAATATTACAGATGCTTTGGGAGAGAACTTGTGTAGAGGTGATGTTCGCAAGTTTTGTAGGGATATAGTAGAGGCACATGATCATGGAAAATTTGAAGGTCTTCCAGCTCTATGGGCTTTCTTGACAGATATTGCTCAGAATATTAGGCGTCCAAACAGTGGTAAACGTTGGAGTGTAGAGACTAAGGATATGTTTGAGGCTGTGAGGATTTTTGGAGGTGCTCGGATGCACAACTTTTTAGCTTTGAACTTTGGCAGTCTATCCATGGATACAACAAAAGATCCATGCGTAAGACATTGCGATATGTTGTTGGTTTTAGTGAGGAGCTTTTTAGCCAGCTTGCCGATATTTACAGGGTCTACACTAAAAAGATTCATCTTATGGGAGGAGTTCCTGTTCAGATATCTGAAGATGAAACTCAAATTAAAAGATGTGTCCGCTGGATTCCACATCAAGATGCATTGGTCGGTTTTTGTGGCAAGCTTGAAAATCATGTTTGCCAACCAGATTTTAAAGTGGTGGTAGGCAGTGGTGAAGAAGGCTTCAACACTATTACACATGTAAGTTGTTATTTTTGGTTTAATATAGTTTATTGTAATAAATTTACATATTTATGTGTAGGCTTTTGAGACATGTCAGATGGCAAGCTATGCAAGAGTTCTCATGATTAATCCACTGGTGGAAAATGTGCCTCGCTTAACTTTGATGATTCAGTTGACATGCAACCGGTTTACACATAGAGAGGTTCGACAACAATGGCAAATGCTAGAAGACATGTGGAAAACAAGATTGGAAGGTGCTCTTGGACCAGTGGTTGGACATGCCTCTGACGGAGATGGTCGACGTAGAAAAATCATGTTGGAGGACTATAGTAAGGTGAAAGCTAATCCATTCAAGGTTGATTGGAGTGGCTGGGTTTTTACAGCGACGCGGAGCAGATGGTTGGGTAGAAGGCTTGCATGACCAAGATTTTCCACATAATGGAAAGAAATTAGTCAACCCTTTGGATTCTGCTGCTAAGAGATTGGTCATGGAGATTTCTTAGTGACGTTGAACCACATATGGCTGGTGCATGAAGTTTTCCCTCGACAAGAACATGAACTGCAAAAGGGTGATGTAGAGAGAAAGGATAGACAAAATTGGGCTGCAGCACAACGTTTATGCTCACGTAAAGTTCAATGTTGTTTGCGAGCAGCTCGAGAACGTGAAGATTGTAAGCGAGAAGCCACACAAGGCACAGAAGTGTATCTCTCTGCAGCATCTCTTTACTTTGACATTTTTCTTTCTCCAACAAAAAGTTTAGCAGAGCGAGTAAAAGCTGCAAGCACAGTCAGTTTCTTTTTCAGGTACTTTTAAAGTTCATAATTTTTTTCTTTATAATTTTAACTCTTTTAGTTAGACTTTGGCGCCTTTGGATTGTTCACTCTACCAACCTTCAGTTGAAGGAAAACTTCATAAGTAATGAGGCCTTTTTGGATATCGAGATCTCTTGTCATTACGTTGTTCTCTTGATCAAGCTTTTCAGGGAAAAACTTCCAGGAGTTCCAGTACCTCTTTGGCTATCAGGATCAGATTGCTGTGAAAATTTCTTCAGCAAAGTAGGAGGCATGGTGCGAAATGAGCGTGCGTATGATGGTGTTGATTTACTTGACACAGCTGGATGTATGAACCGGTTGAGTGAGATCAAAAGTTCTGGTACGTTAAACTTTCCTATTGCACATAAGAAACAGGAAGCTATTTGGTCACATTTAGAGACAAAAGATAGTAATGTTGTTGTGGATTTAGCAAATTTCCAAGGTCTAGAAACAGATGATCAGCTAGTAGCAGTTCTCAAAGATGGATTGGCAGAGGCACAAAAAATGCTTGCAATAGTTGGAGTGTCAACTGATAAAGACTGGTGGGAATGTCCATGGGCCTTTGAAGACTTTTACAAGACTAACTTTACAACTAGTTTACAAACTTTTATTGGTGATGAAGCAGATGATCCTGAGATGGAAAGTGAGCCAGTTATAACAAATCAAGACGAGGATGAGACTTTAGCATCGACATTGGAGTTAAGGCATACGTTTGATATGATGCTAGATCAAGAAGAGAAAACAGGACAAGTTCAAAAGGCTACACAATACGTTGAACTTGATTCAAAGAAAATTGCTAAGAGCACTCTTGTTTCTCACCTCAACGGCAGTCCTTTCTTTTCAAAAGATAGGTTGACAAAAGTGAAAGCAAGTGTGTACGATAGTGGCCAAATGGAGAGGATTAAAACACAAACTTCAGTTTCATATGGTACAGATATTGCAGTGTTTTACGAGGGTAGGAACTGGTATATTGGGAGGATTTTAAAGATGTCTAGGAAAGCTGGGAACTCTTGGAGGGAGACTAGAGAGCTTGTGGATTTGAGTGATAGGCCATCATATCCAATCCGTCTCAATCTTCGATGGTATCAAAAGGATGAACAATCTGGAGAGTGGACATATGACTTAATAGATCATGCAACTGTTTTACTTGACAATGTCATATCAATTGTCAACTTGACGTTTCAACCACAAACTGGAAAATACACTTTGAACCATGATGATGCACAACAAGTTGAATTATTCTGCAGAAACTTTATTGATGACAAGAGATTAACTGGTAAGCTTCTTGGCCCATGTACATTTGACATGTAACTTTAACTTGTATAGTTCCACAAGTTGCTACCAATTCAACTGCTGGGAGAGCTCAAGGTAGAGGCAAAGGCAGAGGAATAGGACGCCGCGGACGTGGGAGAAGTAGAGGTGGATCTACTTAAAGGGTTATTTATTTCCCTTATTTATTTGGGTATTTTCACCCTTAGGAGTAAGATTTGTCTTGTGTAATTTTCTGGTATACTAAGGGTTTAAAGTAGAACTTTTATGGTATACTTAGGGATAAAAGCTACACCCCATGAACGTACGTGTCCAGGATAAATTACACTAAGTGCACTCCCCGTGCAAATACTTAATGACACATAACTGGATCATCACAGTACTACATTTAGGACCTGTCAACATAGTACAGTAAGTAACAACAATCAACCTTTAAAGTAAAGAGTCAAGTCATAATAAAAATTATGATATATATACTAAATCTAATGGTAGACGCATTAACATGTATGAACAACTTCTATCTCTTTATACTTGTAACAATCCAACTTAATCACTGTCAATTCTATGTATGTTCAAATTGTTTCATTTTTCACTAAAGATTTGCATTCCTATGTTGAACCAGATAAAATGACAATTTGACTTAAATCATGATTTAAATCACTTAAACCATGTGGTTTAAATTAATAAACTTTAAATCAATTTATATAATGATTTTAATTAAATTAAATATATAAATTTAATTTTATAATTTTTTATTTTATGGATATCTTTTCAATTTATTCATTATAAATTATTAGTATATATATTTTTATTAAAAAATAGGGTTTAATATTTATGAATAGTAAAAACCATAAAAAAGTTAATCAATAGAGCCAGAGCAGAGCAAAGCAAGCTCTCATGCACTGTCTTTGAGTCATTAAAGTAAATTTGCCCTCAACCCTAACTCTAAACTTAAATTAAATTTTTATAAAATAATATAAAATACAAAAGAAAAAAACTAGTCAAACTAATTGCCCAAAGGACATTTTTATAATTTTTAAATTATAAGAATATTTTTATAAATACTTAAAACTCCAATAAGTTTCTTTAAAATTTATAAATGGCAAGTGAGTGAGTTAGTAATTATGAAAGAAAATGTTAGAGGAGCTTGTTTTCTTACATAAAGGTAAGCTTTTATTTTTATACATACACACATGTGATATTCACACAAATGATGAATATAAGCTTTTACTTTATATATACACACATGTAATATATGTACAAATGATGAATATAGAAATATGAACATATTTATGTGTGTGCATATATAAGTATAATATATATGTATGTACATGTGTTTATACTAATGTTCAAATGTGCATGTATCTTGTGCACATGAATTATGTGTGTGTGTGTGTGTATGTGAGAGAGAGAGAGAGAGAAAGAGAGAGAGGATGCATGTTTAATTTAATGATATTATTATTTTTTAGGTAATATAAAGTTGAATTAACAAGATAAACATATGAAAATTATGTAAGAAATTTATATAACAACTAAGACATAATGTTTTCAATATATATATATACATATATAAGTTTATAAATATATTGTATTTATTTGAATTATAGTACTAAGGATAAAATTAAAAATAATTATTAATTTTGATATATTTGTAGTTTGTGTATATTGTTAAATGGCATATTAATTAAAGTTCAATACATATACAGTATATAGAGAGCTTTGAGTGTGCCATTGGAAAAAATAAGTAAAATATAAAGAAATATATTAAAGTTGATGGTTATTTTTGGTTTTATCTTTCTCAATATTGTAAATTTTTTGAATGCAACACATTTTATGAACACACACACACACACATATACATATACATTATATAAAGAAATGTTTTATATTTATTTGTCCATTTCTTACATAATTTATTATTTTATCTAATTATTTTATTGTATATTACTTAAAAAAAGAATATTATTATTAAATTAAGAATGTACCCTTTCTTGCATGCGAACATAGAAGATGAATATATTTTCATACATTCACATGCCATTAAAACATAAATGTTATATTTTATACATATACACACATAGTACATGCATATTATATATTTATTATATATGCATATTCACTATATGTTTATATTAAATACTAAATATAAAAAAACATTTGTGATTCTCTTGATTGAGAACAAAACACTCCCTTATAGTTAATGATTCGCATTGTCTTATACTTTGTTAAATGTGTAAGTGAAGAGTCTTATGTTACGAGAGATTTTCTTAGTATGGATTTTAAAGGTTGGCATTCGACAACTATGTTATGGCATTAGATATAATTTTTAATTATGAAAGGGCTACAATGATAATTTATGTTTTGGAAATAATATCACATGCTACATGTATTAAATTATCACACAATATAACACTTAAGATATAACTTAAGAGTAGATATCACACTTATGAGTCAATGACTCTAAAAACATACATAGTTTATGTTTTAGTTATGAGTGTTGAATCTTAGGCATATACTCTTATTTATTAACACACATAATTTATGAATGTTCATCACTAAAATATGTAAACATATTAAAGGGTTAAACAATTTAAGCTTTTAGTAATAGTCTTTCTTAAAGCACACTCATACTTCTTTATAACAACTTTAATCTTAAGGATTTATTTAAAGATGTATTAAATTAAATTTAGAGTTAGGATATAACTTGGCCTTAAGGGTTAGATGTGGACTACCCTTTATAGTTATGTAAGGGAATTGGGTTACCTAGACAAGTCACCCTTCATAATTATGTAAAGATTGTATCCAGACCAACCCCATAGTGCTATGGGGTGCAATTGACTGCTAAGTAGGGTTGCCCCCGCACCAAACAAATCTCAAAAAAAATAAATTAAGGGGTTAAATAGCCAAATAAGTCCCTTAGGCACTTATGTGTGAACCACAGTGCCTACAAACCCTATTTGCAAGCACCCAAAACTTGCTTGGAGATGGCGCCAAATGGTAAGTAACAACATTGTGAAGGATCATAAAATGCAAATAAGCATCAATCGATCCTCCTCATTCATGTCATGCCTGAATGCATTCAAGGGTTTCATCAACAAGGGTTTTGATCCCTTCTCTCTCCAACTCCTTAGCATGGCTGCTTGGCATGGCAGTGGTTTGCTCGGCCTGGCTTGGCTCGACAACAACAACAGTAATAGTAGCAACAAGCTTGGTCCCCTTAGCGGTTTAGTACCTCAGTTTGCTTGGTTGACAACAGTAGTAACAGCAACCTTCATGGGCTTTGAAAGAGCATGGATTTGATCTTCATCTTGGTTATTCACAAGGCTCTCCTAGTAATTAACCAAAAAACTTCTTTAATTGTACAGTTAAAATTAAATATTCACAACCCAATCCTTTTGCTTATTCATAAGTGAACTCAACTGGTTTCTCACAACCAACTTTATTTAATTGTTCACTTGTAACAAGGAGTCTAGTTCTTCAACAATAACAACAAAGTAATAGCAATCCATATCAACATCAATAATAAACTAACAACAGTCCAAATCAACAGTAACAACAATAAAACAACAATGCACATTTGTATTTAAATTAATATGAGTGTCATTAATGAGTGTCATGTGAATTTGATTTAAGGAGTGTCCATGCAATGTGCAATATACATTTGCATTTAAATTAATATGAATGTCATTAATGAGTGTCTTGTGAATTTGAATTAAGGATTGTCCATGTAGTGTGAGGGCGTACAAAATATAGACACTCTGGTGTAACTAAGTGGTAATGTGGGGGCTCCAACCCCATAGCAATATTTTGCTATGTGGTGCTCCCCTCACACCAAACACTCCATAGTGTTATGTGTGCTTTGGTGTGGGGGTTTTTTGCACACACCCACCTCATAGCACTCCTTAGTGCTAGGGAGTGCTATGGGTCGGTGGGGGAACGCCCTAAAGCAATATACTCTACATCCTTATGGGTAAAGAGTAAATGCATTAACAATCATTTAATTTACTAAATCAAGTGATTAACTCATGAGAAAATTTATTTAACTAATTAATTAACTAATGAGAGGACAATATCATGATTGTTTTTTCCTTAATTTTTTGATTTTTGTTTGAGATCTCTCTCTAAATGATATTATAATTAGAAACTACTATATTTAAGATGAGAATATATAAAGTCTTTAAGATTGTAGAACCTTTAACATAACATAAAATTAAGAATATACTTAAAAAAATCCCATTGGAATACATAAATTTAAAGGTAAAGCGTTTTTTATAACATAAAATAAATTTCGTATTACTTAAGTATAAATACTCGTGCAAATGTTAAATTTTTAACTTTACGGTGAAGGTGAGTGCGAACCACCTCTAATTCAGAATTGAATTAGGCTTTCTCACTAAATCTCCTTATAAAACAAGTTTAGATTTTAATAATAAATATCAACTTTAAGACATTAATGAACGTTATAATTAAAATGAGAATATCTATAGTTTATTTTCTTAATAATTAACAATTTTAATTATTTAATTAACATTTTTAATATAAAAAATTTTTTACAATAATATATGTCTAAAGAAAGAATATGTTTAAAATGTATAATTAAAATATTTAATTTAATATATAAATATTAAATTAATTTTTATATTCCCATTTTCATATATCATTCCCATTTTAGTTATAACGTTTGTAATTTATAACATTTTACGGAATGATTTATATATTTATTAACATAACCATATTAGATATGTTATGGATGTATAGGCATTATAACATACATACATAGTTTTATATATCTATAATATACAGACACACATATACAACCATCACCTAGTTGATATTAAATTTAATTCATATATAATATTTTAAGTTTCATAGAAACTCAATAATAAAAATGATCTATTGAATTTAGTTTCGTAAGTGCCATTTCCTCTATAATTACGTTGAAAAATCGAGTTTCCATTTCTTCCCAGCAAACAACCCTGTAATATACAATCACATAACAAGATAACAATCTGCAATTAAACATGTGTGATTATATGTTCATACATATTAATATTAATGTTATTATATGTTACACACTTACAGTTAGTGTATCTTAATCAAAGTTATCCAAACTCGGCAGTCAACTTTTATCTCTACCGGAATAGAATAACAATTACAATAAACAAGGTGAATCTTTCATTGGCTTAGCTTAGTCTGTAAAAATTGTTTGCAATAGTCAAACCACCCCAGGAAAAGAAGCAAAGAGATAAGTTTACCTATATAAGGGAAGGTTTTGACATTTACTATAATCATATATGTTAAACCCGTATAAATATGCTAAACCCACCATGCAACTTATGGATAAGTCTATAATAACCATGCTCGTGTTACTTTGCCTGTTTACCTTGTGTGCAGGTGAAGAAATCCCCAGTGACGCCATTGTAGAGGCGCACAATACTGCAAGAGAAACCGTTGGAGTTGGTAACTTAGAATGGAGTGCACAAGTTGCATCTGTTGCAGCCAGGTGGGCTTCCGAACTCCGTAACGAGCAAACTGCGACTTAGTACACTCTGGAGATAGTTCATATGGAGAAAATCTATGGAAATGGTGGGGAGTGGCAATGCTGCACATCCAGATGCTGTACAAGCTGTTACGGATTGGGTTAACGAGAAGCAGTACTATAACTATGATACTAATACATGTCTTACAGGTAATTAATTAATGTTTATATAATTTATTAACTAATATTTTTACCAGGTAAGGTTTGTGGTCACTATACACAAGTTGTTTGGAAGAAAACTAAGCTCGTGGGATGTGCTTCTGTGCTGTGCGAACCTAACACCTACCTTTGTGTGCTGCAACTATTCCCTCCTGGTAACTACGTAAATGAGAAACCTTATTAATTATCAAGTTTATATAAATAAGGTTCTGAACCATGTACATCAATCTTCTTAATAATAAAAATATTATTTATGTTATATTGGTATATTCGTAAAACATCATACTATACTATATATACACAAGATTTAATCTTTATATATATATATATATAGTTACAAGTGATTATTTGCGCCGGAGTGTTCTGCCACTTCTGCTTGTTCTCGTTAATATGTGAGGCATACTTGTTTGTTGGTTTTGCAAAGCAGCTAACTCTCTTACTCTTGCCAATATTGGCTGTGGTATAGAAACTGCAAAATGCTTCTTCTTGTTCTCCGTCTATAAATCATTATTAAAGTTATTAATAAAATAAAGATATTATATATTATTTAATTAACAAATAAAAAGATTATATTCATTAAACTGAATACCTGTTGCTTCGATGTGAAATGAACCCGGCTTGCTCTCAATAATTTCTCCATTTGTCCTGGTAACAAGTTGACATATGACTCACACACACACTTATTTACATATACACATTGTGTACGACTACATGTGTGTGTGTGTGTGTGTATACAAATACCTTTAGATCGACTGCCGTGCGATAAGAAACAGAAGAAAACTCTAGCTTTTTTATATCTGCCCATTTCCCACCACCACAACGAGCCACACCTAAATATGTAATTTCAAATTAAGTATATCATTAATATCATAAACTTATATAAATTATGTATACTAAAAATACGAATACCTTCAATTAGAATCATGACCTCACGTAGAGTCCAAGGACGGTGATGCTTTCTTCTGGTTCCTCCATTTGGGGTTGGAACAGTTTCAATCTGGTCCCCAGAATATTCCAACTCACAGTCTTCTCCACCTACACTTTGTGTATCTCCGTACTCCTCCAGCATTTGGTCCGTATACCCTTCAAGATTATTAGAGTAGCTTTCCTGTTAATAAATAAATAGCTATAACATTTTGTAAGAGAATAATATATCAAATCAGGTTATTAGAGCAGTTTAATTATTCATAGATTAATAATTATAAAAAGAAAAAAAGAGTTAACAAAAAAGATTGATAAGTAATAGAAAAAGTAATTCCATTAATCAAATAAATTTGAAAACTCTAAATTAAAATGATGTGATTTGTATGGTTTTGCTTTAAAACTAATTATCCAGCTTTTAGATTTAGAATAAATTTAACAATTATAATTTAGTTAAATATGGAATGTTTGAATAAATAAATGAATATCCATGTACCTTGTCTGGAGAGGATACTATTAACTTTTCTTTACTTGAACCACTCTTTAGCCCTCGTTTACGAGATGACCATCCAACCTTACGTTCAGTTCTCCGCTTCTGTAAAATAACTATGTAAAACCAAAGTTTAAATAACTTCATAGAATAGAAAGCTTGAATAACTTAATATGATTATTACCAAAGTTTAAATAGCTTAATAAATTATAAAAACAGCTTATAATTTAACTACAAACTTAAGAGATGAGCAAGTTTATACACTTACTAGAGTGCCACGGCGACCATGTCGAATAGAGTGAACTGGTGAATCAAACTCAGGGTACTCAACACGCTACCACTGTCAGCCTTACACCAGTTTCTTTATATTATTCACAGAGCCAATGTGTGTGCGTGTGCGCGTGCATACGTACATACATCATGTGAACAACACAACAGATCTCTCTCTCTTCTCTCTAAAGAAATGCATATGTTGTGCCTACCAAGCAAGAATATGTATAGTATACTCTCTATGTACATATAATTATACATATGTAACATATTAATATACACCTCTGCTTGGGGTTTAAAGCCTTCAAAAGAATCATTTGAATCAGGAACAAGGCGATGAATGTCTGAGGTGAAGTAGAGATTATCTGTTCCATCTTCAATGTATCTCTGTTTGGTTTCCTTTTCCGTTTGCCTTGAACATTTGGAGTAGAAAGAAATATCTCATTTGATATGGTCTTTTCATAGTTGGAATAGCCAGTATCATGCTCATTCTCTACAGGTTGCACAGACACACTTAAGTCCTCCTGTAATATATAAACAGTTTTTATATGATTATGCTTATATGTATGTTCATATAATGGAAGTTTATGCAAAGAATCTTAGATATACATACATGTTTAGTTTGAGGAGGCTCAGGTTCACGCTCCACTTCAAAACACTCCACCTCCTCGTCTTCTGCTGTGGGAATCACGGAACCATCATCTCCAACCTTGACAAACCAAAGAAGATAAACAAATGAATAGTCTGTCTCTCCTAGATAGATACATACGTACGTACATACGTGCATGTGTGTGTGTATATATATAGAGAGAGATGCAACCACATATACACATGAAATAGCTATGTTCGTGTACACGAAGTCTAACAAAGTACTCAGAAAATACTTAAGTCAAGTAAGCCAAAACCAGTAATATTCAATATATATTATATGCTTTAAACTGTGTGTGTGTGTGTGTGTTAAAGATATGTAGGGCGTGAACAAATCGCTTGCTAAAGAAACCAGAACTTGTGTGTTCTACCATTGCCTACTACATTCATGAATGTAACAATATATTTTTGTGTGAAAGTTTGTGTATGTAATGGGAGATAATAAAAATAATAGAATAAAACTTACATAATTTAGCATTTATAGAAATAAACAAGAACGAGGTATATATACCCGGACGAGTTTGTAGAGCAGGCGATTGAAGTCGGAAGGGGGATGCTGCTCCATATCTGATCTCAAGAACGCTTTGAATCGCAAAGAAGTGTAGGAAAAACCGCAATTTAGACACACACGTGGACAAACAAAATATTATGAACCCTAAACTGGCTTTAGGGTTAGGGCTCCTCAACGGTAACGCTTCTTTACTTATTTCAAATATTTGCACACACGCTGGTTTTTGTGGATAGTACACACGACCTGTTATAACATACACATGCATATATGTGTATATGAACTACTACTACAGGAAATGCCCAGAATGGGCAACACCATTAAAAGAGTGATGCATATACTGGTAAGTATTACACATAACAATGCTAGTTTTGGACAGGCAAGAACAGCTTGAGTATATGATTCGAGTTTCTTCAAGTTTCATTACTGAATCGAGGATCCAGAAGCCAATGAGTTCAGCAGGTATTTACACAGTTTGATATATGCCCAGGATGGGCATGTAATGTTTTGGAGATTGAGAATTACAAAGCCAACAAATATCCTTGGTATTAAGCATATATATGGGAAACCACATAGAGACCCACTGGACAACCTCGAGAAGGATATCGAGGTCGATTCGTACGCATCACTTGTCGAGGTTGTATCAACTCAAAGTCTCTCTCTCGGGTTCAAGCTGCAATTGCACGCGCGCGGCACAGTAACAATGTTTATCTCTCAAATCTCCTTGTGCAAATGCATGCAAAACTTGGAAGCCTACATGTGGCACGTTCTGTGTTGAAAGTATTAGGCACAAAAACCTCTTCACGTGGAACATCATGATGTGTGCATATTCTCAACGTGGGCATTCCCGGGAAGCGGTCGAACTCTACCGAAGGATGGATGTGCCACCGAATGGAATGACTTATACAAGCATTCTTTCAGCATGCTCTAGTTTGAACGATCTCAAACAAGGGGAAGAAATCCATTCTTCAATCCTTGCTAGCAGCGTCGAGTCCTCAGTCATCCTCGATACTGCCATTGTTAGCATGTATGCAAAATGCGGGAGCTTAGAGATGGCTAAACAAGTTTTTGGAAGGATTCCACGTAAGACAGTTGCTTCGTATAACGCTCTCATAGCCGCATACGCCCAGCAAGGGCATGCGAAGGAAGCTCTCGAGGTTTATGAGACAATGGACGCTAGGCCGGACCGTGTAACTTTTGTAAGCGTGCTCGGGGCATGCTACGAGAAGTCAGTGCTTGAGAGTGTACATAAGAGGATAACTGAGGTGGGATATCAATCCGATATTGTTGTTGCTACTTCTCTAGTAAGCATGTACGCGAAGATCGGGTGCCTTGCGAGTGCAGAGACGGTGTTCCGTGGGATTGAGAAGAAGAACTTGGTCACGTGGAACTCCATGATTGCAGGTTATGCTCAGAACGGGAGGAACAAGGAGGCTCTTCAACTCTACAAGAAGATGGACTTGGAGGGTGTATTTCCCGACGGTATAACGTTTGCATCTATTCTCGGAGCGTGCGAGAGTGTTCAGGACGGTGAGATGATCCATCGAGATTGTGTAGAATGTTCACAGGATAGAATGGTTGTGGAGACGGCTCTCCTGAGAATGTATGCGAGGCTGGGAAAGTTGAAAGAAGCAATGGAGATCTTCCAGGGAATGGAAGCTCGCGATGTGGTTGCATGGAATGCGATAATCGGAGCGTGCTCCCAGCACGGAGAGTGGCAGCACGCCATTGTGCTTTTCAGGAGGATGATGAGTATCGCTAATGTGAAACCCGACAAGACGACTTTCACCAGTGTTTTGAGTGCCTGTGCGAACTCAGGGGCTCTACAAGTTGGCAAGGAGATAGACACAAAGTTTGTGGCTTCGAGCGGGCTTGCAGCAGAGATTGGAGTCCGGAATGCCCTGTTGAATCTCTATGCGAAGTGCGGGAGCGTAGAGTTTGCAAGGAAAGTCTTTGACGAGATGGAATCCCGCGATGAAGTCTCCATGAACATCATGATCACTGCATACGCACAACAGGGCCTCGGTGAAGAATCTATACATCTCTTCAGAGAGATGGACTTGGAAGGGATACGACCAGATGATACTACATATGCAAGTGTTCTCACTGCGTGTTCCTGCACGGGATCTCTCCTGCTCGGCTCAAGAATACACGCCAGAGTTAGCCAGTCGACCAGCTTCTTACCCAATGTTGTTCTTGAGACGGCTCTGGTAAGCATGTATGGGAAGTGTGGGACGCTTGAACAATCCAGAGCGGTATTCGATGAGATGATCGATCGAAACTCAGTGACCTGGAATGCAATACTTGCAGCATGTGCTCATCACGGGGGAGGAGACTCAGCCACTGAGCTCTTCAAGAAGCCGTGTGTAACGGGATAGAACTCGATTCGGCGAGCTTCGTGTCGGTTCTTATTGCATGTAGCCACTCGGGGATGCTTAGAACAGGTCACGAGATATTCCTCATGATGGTGTATGATTTTCAAGTAGAGCCTGTCGCTGAGAGCTACAGGTGCATGGTAGATCTCCTTGCTCGGTCGGGACGTATTCCAGATGCAGAGGAGCTCATGAGGTGCATGCCTTTTGAACCAGATGCAATAGCGTGGAGGACGGTACTTGCAGCTTGTAAAACGCAGGGGAAGTTGCAGGACGCAAGCTCGGCTGCGGAGAAAGCGTTTGATCTGGATCCTGATAATACTGCTCCTTATGTTCTCCTCTCGAGCATGTATTCTGTAGCTGGTAAGCAGGACGAGTTTATCGGCCTCCGGAACTTGATGAAGGAGAGAGCTATGAAGAAGACGGTCCCCGGGCTGAGCGTGATTGAGGTTGTTGGTAAGGTACATGAGTTTGTTGCAGGAGATTCAAAGCACTCGAGGATCGAGGGGATATTGACCGAGCTAGAGCGACTGAGGAGCGAGATGAAGAAGCTTGGATACGTTCCTGGCGTTTCGGACGTGGTGCATGATGTTGAGGAGGACGACAAGGAGAGGATTGTCGGACTTCATAGTGAGAAGTTGGCCGTCGGATTTGGCTTGATCGCTACAAGAAACGGGAGTCCATTGAGGATTATTAAGAATCTCAGAGTGTGTGTGGATTGCCATGCTTTTATTAAGTTGGCTTCGCAGATAACTGGCAGGGAGATTCTAGTGAGGGATGCGAACCGGTTTCATCGCTTTCACAATGCTTCCTGTTCCTGTGGAGATTACTGGTAGGCTCTGTTTTTCTTCTCTCTCTTAATTATTTATTATTATTTTATAAAATATTGAGGTAATTATTTTAATATTTTATATATTTTTGTATTTCTATGATAAACATTGTTTCATTTCAGAAAATTATTTTATTATATTTAAAAAGTTATTACATACATATTTCAAAAAATTTATATAAGTATAAGAGAATATAAATTTTCTTAAGAATCTTTAATTGAATGCATGTTTATGCATAAGACAATTCTGATATGTTATTTAAGTAACATGTCTAAAAATACTAAAAGAGCTCATATTCTTAAATGTTAAATTATATTATATAAAAAAAGAACACTCGTATGCTCATGTTAAGTAAAGATTATATATTACATTTATATCATTTGTGATTAATGTTCTTAAATAAAAATAAAATATTATTAGTTCTAATATTATGAATCCTTAAGTAATTTAATATAGTTATATTCTCAATTTAAAAATAATTAAAATAAAAATATTCTATAATTACTACTTTTTAAAACAAAATTTAAGAGTGAAGTGAAAATTTAATTAAAACATAGATTACTAATATATTCTAACATTTTTATTATTACCTTTTTAAACAAAAATATTAATTAGTATAGCTTTAACATATGTTACATTACCTCCTTATTTTAAAATGTAATAATTTTCTTACAATTACCATTTCTTAAATTAAATTTAAAATTAAAGATTAAATTAAATTTACTCTTTACATTGTAGACCTTTAGCATGATTTTATGAATTTAATAAGGGTGTTTAAATTTACTAGTATAATTGTTTTTTCTTTTATTTAACTAAAGTTATTTAAAAGGGAAAGAAAATACAACATATAAACAGATAACAACTAATTAAGAATGTATTTATAATTATAAGAACTGTGATAATGATTAGAAACATGATTATGATGGTGTTAAAAGTATTAAGTATTATAATATTTTGATTTGATAAGTATTATTCTTTAAATAAATAACACAATAATGTTTGGTGCGAGTGGGGAAGTGAATGTTGGAATAATGCTTTGGAAGTCATTTTAATGTACACGTCAATGATTAATAATTAATTATATAATATACCTTAAAAATCATAGTTTGTTTATTAAATTGAAAAAAGGAGTGTTTAAGCATTATATAGGTAGATCCTATAAAGGTTATATAATCTTATAGCAAAAATATTTCATATATGTTTCCAATGTGCAATACTTTTTAAATTTATTAATTTTTTATTTAAAGTTGAATTAATTTTTCAGATTTTAAGAAAAAGAATAATTCTTGTTTATACAAATATATTTTAGCCATACACTATAGATACAAGTGAATACTTTGCATTATACTATTAAAAGTGTTCTTTTCAAAAAAAATTAATTACTTTCTTTATTCAATTCAATGTCATATATTAATTATGATCTTTATAACAAAAAATTTTTTTAAACTCACTTTTGAAAATGACATTATTTTTTTTAACTATATTGTGACAAAAACTTAATATTCTTCATTGTCAATATAAAAAAATACATATTTAAAATATCTTAAAAATTGTCATATAATTCAATTGCAAATATAAGAAGTTTGTTATGATTATGTGAATATCATAAACTTCACATACATAAAGCATGAGATTATGTCACATAAATATTGTAAACATTAAAATTATCATGTATTAAGATCTTTGAACACACAGCTATATAAAAATGTATTAAGATATATAATTTTATTTAATTACAACACTATATAATGTTGATGTTCATTTTGTTTTACATTATAAATTTAATGATGTAGATATTTTATTTAATTACAACACTAGTTATTATAATATTGATTTGTTTTTAGATTTTAAAATTATTCATTTGATGGTTTTAATGCATTTTTAATCTCTTAAAAATTTTAACTTTTTGATTCATGATGTTTATTTAATGGTTCAGTACATTTTTAATTCTTTTAAATATTTTAATTTCTTAATTTAAATAGTTTAGGTTTTGATACAGGTTAATTTGTTTTTTAATCCTAAATTTTCTTTTTTATTATTTTTATTCTTTGTTACATTTGTTTTTCACCTAATATATTGTTTAGAAATCTTAGTGATACAATTAATTAATTTATTTAATAAATTTAATTTAATACGGTTTAACCAGGATCGGACGCACGCGAAACACTGTTTTTGAACAAAAGGGACATGGTTGCCAACTAGCATGCATTTAACAATATTGGTTTCTTCAATTTAAGTTATATTTTTACCACTATCTTTTATTTACTTATTCACAACTTAAGTTATACTTTCATTACCACTTGTTATTATTACAAAAAAAAAAAAAATTATCTTAAATTCCAAGCTTTCTTCAAAACATGACTTTATTATTTAGTGTAAAAATTTTAAAATATATCTAATTCTAAAAAGTTTTAGTATATTTCAATTTAATTATGTAATCTTTAAATTTAAATTTTTAGGATTCATTTTAGCTTGACCTTTTAGGTATATAAGGTTTGCTATTAAAGTTCAATTGTATGTTAATTTTCTCATCATTTTTTCTTTTATGAAAAAGGTTCTATATTATTTATATATAATATATTTTTTTCCATGTCAGTGCTTTAACAATTTAATTACTTCTTTCCCAAGGAATTCACTTTTAAGAATGTGGGTAAATACAACTAATTACTTTTATGATTTCTTTTGTATAATAACCTTTAGGGGTATAAATAATATTATGAAAAATTTATAATTTAATAGTATATTTGGGGTGTTGTTAACCTTAAGCAAGTAAAGTGAACTCCTTGAGTATAGTAATTGTTTTTTAAAATGTCATTTGAAATAAAGTGCAATGTGTTCAACTTTATAATTGTTAGTGTATTATAACAAAAGGGACACGTAGTGACCTTCTTCTCAAAAGAGTTAAATACATGCAAATTTGATGACCTATACATAAAAAATAAATGAATGCTAACATTTTTATTTTATAAGTTATGGCATTGTAAATAAGGTTTAGGGTTTAAGGTTTAGGAATATTATGTCATTTTGACATTTAAAAGACCATTAAAATGGTTAAACATGTATTTGGTGGCCTCAATTTCATAAGTATATAGAACAATTTATGTATTTTTGTGTCTTGTCTAAGTGTTTAGGTTTTCTCTAGCCTTATCATATTATAGAACATTCATGAAAATTCATCTTCATGAATTCCTCATAAATCTTCAATTTCTTATGAATTTGATACAATTATAATATTAATTAATTAATTTTTAAGTGATATGGTACATTAGACTTGGTATATCAAAAGTACTTAATAACATTGTTAGTGATTAAATTTTTAATTCATTTTTATTTTAATAATGATTCTTATAACATCTTCAGATTAAAGTAAAGCTAGCAATCACACACATGATAACTGAGTTGATTTGTTATTATAACTAAGTCTAGTTATAACAATTTATATTTTTTTCATATGATAGTCTTCATTCTTTATTAATTCTCAATTCCGCCCACATTGATTTTTTCAACAATGCCAAATTTAAAGCTCGTTGCAAACGACTTAATGAATCATCTTCATTTTATTTAAAATAAGGTCACTCATCAACTTCAAAGAGCTCAAGAATTTCGATGGTATTTCGATAATATTCGATGGTATGCAATTGATAAGTTTCATTTTGATACTTATATTTTTTCAGTTTGAAAAGGTTGTTTCATCCACATTAAATGTATGACAAACTAAACTATTATTTTTAACTTTCTATTTCAATGTTTCATTTTCAAATTCTAATATATTTCTTTTTATTCATCTTAAATTGTGCTATTACCGTTACTTCTTATTATTAGTAATGAACTAGGATATTCCACAAGTGAATGAACATGGATTTTAATATTTGTATTATATTATTATGTGTTTATGATTTATCATATAATCAAATATACATAAACCCAATTCCTAATTAATGAACTTCAATTTGAGAAACATTATCAAATATTAGAATATTTTATTATTTTAAAGGTCTAGTATTTAGGATTAAGGCTACTTAAAATTTATTTAATTAGGATTCATTTTACATAAAAAAAGAAAAGAATATGAAAAATCTTTTTATAAAAGAAGAAGAGTAAAAAAAGCAATGTACAAACTAATCTTAATTGATATATTAAACTTAACAAAATCAAATTGATATTAATTGATTATATTGAACCTTAAAAACAATTCTTCTATCTTTAAGATACATAAACTAGTGTTAGATTGTTTATATTAAACCCTAATAAAATTAACTTTTATATATCTAAGAGATACACTTCAGTTAATTGGTGTGATTATCAAACCTATATTATTCAACACTCATATCTTTAAAATACTCTTAATTTAACATATTCTATAAACAATCATAAACTTTTAATATATAAGAACCATTTTTATTAAGGTTCAACAAAAACCATTCTTTCTTTCTATTTAATACTTTTATAAAATTTTATTTTCAAGTTGATAATACTTAAATAAAATCTAAATCATTTAATTAAAACATCAATTATTTTAATTAAACAATGTTTATAATATGCTTACATAAACATAAAAAATTTCTAAGATATACCGTTAGCATTTCATAAATGAAACTTAAAACTAATATAAAATCTAAGAACATCCAATTATAACATATTCTTAAGATATACTCTATCATTAAATTTTAAAACCCCCTTATCTTATATCCTTACGTGTCATCTATCTAAACCCACCGTGTCAAATGAAAATTCTAATATTTAATTAAATATATATTTAACATATTCTACATTGAACATAATCATTTAAGTCTGATATATTCTAATATATTTTAATTTTTTTTATAATTACTAAGTTAGAATAGAATTTAAAATAAAAATAAAATAACAACCATCTGATAAAAATATTCTTATATTATCCTATATCATTAATACAATTTCGCTCACTCGAAATAAATTTTCCCCTTACATGTAAAACAACCTTTACCATTTCTTAAATAAAGTAATTTATATTATTTTTCAAAAAAAACATTACAATTCAAACTAAATTTAATTAAAACATACTACTACATTACTATATTTTAATCTTCCCTTATTAAAAATTAGTTTTTTCAAAACGATTAACAGTAATGCATAATAATTTCACTAAAAATGACTTTAAAAAAGCTATTTTACATTATATTGTCATATATGATAATGGTTATTTTATATATTAATTAAACATTTCAAGTTACTGACCAAGCTAGAGGACTTAAAACACATGTACACACACGCGTCAAAGCACCTGCCGGCATTTATGCACATAGAAAAACTATCTGTTTGTAGATACACACATGGGTGTTATATGTGCGGTGTGTATACATGTATGTTGTTTGACACTTGAATTCTAAGTAACAACACCGTCTTACGTAACATACATACCTATTAGTGTATTAATATAATGAATGCTGACACATGAGTTGAAATTTCAATTTAGAATGATGAAACTCAAACATTGTATGATTAAACATTAAAACCATATTGACATGTGTATATATCATCAGTAATCAATGAAATGGACAAAAGTATATATTATTATTAAATATATAACATTAAAACCATGAGAATATCTGCTAATTTGCAATGTGTATATATATATATTAAGAGCACAGACACACAAGAATATATGCACAAAGACACAGACAGACATAATAAAGTTAATAAGTAATGTACTATCATGATATCTATCCCCGCAGAATCTGCTAAAGAAACAACACAAGCGATTCTTCTAAATATCTAAATAACTATAATTAATTAAAAATCATTTTGTGGGTGAGCCACAATTGGGACAAAACCTAAAACTGGGACTCAGAGGAGCAGAACATGAGCAACACTGTAGAGGCACAGGGGCCTTGAACTCCTCAGGAGCCACTCTCGGCCGTTCGATCTTTGCAACATCCGCCGGAATCAACAGCCCGCAATCGTTGCAATTCACTGCTGGCCCCTTCGCTTCCCATCTCCACACAGGCACAAAAAATACCTTAAGCACCTGGAACAAATTAAATATATAGCAAAATTTTAATTTCTAATAAAATACCTTGTCATATTCAACTAAATCAGCAGCTCCTCCGCATCTCAAACACCTTGCAGCGTTTCTCTCAAGTATCTTGCGTACTTCCGAACTTACTCCGCCTATGAAAAAGAAGAACATATTGTAATCCACTCAAGAGCATATACTAATGGAATATTCAAGAACAAGGAAACTTGGACCCCACGGCAGCTCCTGAGCCGTCGGATCCCGTATAGTACGTGGAATGAGCCACTAACAGTCGTCCTGTTTGCATGGACGCCCGCACGTGTCGTGTATGCCGACGTGGAGAGAAATTCCGCAGACGTGGCGCTTTCCACGTCACTTGGGCGAGGAGACGAATCCCATTTGGGAAACCGGCGGGGCACCAGCCACATGTCCTAGGATGGACACGTCCTCCTCCGCTTCCAAAGAACAAAGAAGAATGGCTCTCACTCCCACGCGAAGAATCCCTTAGTCGTTTTTTTCCTTCCTTTATTTGGACGTGGAAGGCATTTCCCCTGTTTCCGTCAACACCGCATTCCTCTTTGCTACCCGGAAGAACTAGATCGTTCCCCATTGTGGGTTTCCATCCGCTCTCCATCAGAAGGTCCATGTTGGCTACCTCAGTTTCTCACAGGTAACTATTTCTCCACTTGCAACCGCCACATCTCTGCCAGGACGGAGCGGAACCACTTCTGCATCGATTGTGTGCACGATGGTCCGGTTTGCCAGTCCGGACTCCATCTAGAGCACGACACTCACCGGAGTCTCCAAGTCCGTCGAGCTTCCCACCAGGACTGTGTCCGAGTTAGCGACATTGAGCAGCTAGCGAACATCTCCGGGATACAGACATATGTCATCAATGGGGCAAAAATCGTCTTCCTCCTCAGCCGCCCGCAGGAAAGGATCGCCAAAGGAGCAACGCATTGGTGCAAGAGCTGCAAGCGGACATTGTCGGATCCGACTGAGTTCTGCTCCATTAGTTGTAAGCTTTCGGCTGCCCGATCCAATGCCTCGGTGAGTCTCGCATTACCATATCGACCTGAGCAGAATTCACGCAGTCCGAGCTCCCGTCCGAAGACATGCGAGCTTCAAAACGAGCCGGTTCTGGTTAAGTTACGAGCCGAGGATCTCACCGAGGAACAGAAGCTATCCAAGGCCGGTAAGAAGTTGCCGGTGAAGAAACGGAAGGTGGCATCTCGGATACCCGATTATGAGCTCGGTAGAAGGTCCCCGGTTACGGTTCTCCTCCCAGGCAGTCCCCAACACTCTGCAAACTCCCATAGCTGTTTATCGTCCTTGGAGCTCCCCTCTCCACAATATACTAATGGGTCACAGGTTGCTTCTCTCTCCGAGGAAACACAGGAGAAAGGGGATACCAGTCCGGTCTCATGTCCAGTGAAGAGTTGACCGTTCGTTGACCTGTCTGACCGTCGTTGACGTCCGAGAGTCTAGAATTAGAAGCGTGCTTTTTTCTTTTTGCTCCTGTATATAGTTGATCAGCAAAAGAGATGGTCAATATAATGTTTTATGAGTCTCTATGGGGGCGCACACACACACACACACACACACGTACCTGCACGTACATCCACACACGGAAGTATTAAGATGCTCTTTTACAGAATAGATGGTTACACATATTAATACAGGCGCGCGTACCTATGAGGATGCTCTTTTATAGAAGAGGACGAGCAAGTAGAGATGTTCGAGCTCATTTACACACTCCCCCATTGAGGGACGTTTAGTGTCGTCGACTCGAACACAGGAGTATGCCAGCATTGAGAACCTTTTAATGGACTCCCATGAGCAGCAATCTATAGAGATCTCTGGGTCAACTATTTTCCTTAGTTTTCTGCTATCCTTTAATGAATCTCTAACCTGGAAAAGAATGTTGCATATACATAAATACACACATAGAGTTTTGAGAAAAGGTTAATTACTATAGGTCAACGCGTATGTACACAAAACACACACGCGTACGTAATACCTGTGTAACTAAGTTTTGTTTTGTGGTGGTGTGTGTGTGTTGTCTACGGGCCTTCGTCCTGTTAAGAGTTCGAGCAGTACCACGCCAAATGCATATACGTCGCTTTTTAACGTAATCCTTCCCGTCTGTTTGATTAAGCATTGTCAAGTTAAATATGTTTAACACCGGTTTAACATCTGTTTAACCAATTATGCAATATTAACATGTGTGTGTGTGTGTGTGTGTGTGTAGCATCTTACGGCTGTGTAATGTGGATCAAAGTAACCAAGCGTGCCCAGAACTCTCGTGCTGACATAGCTTTTGTTTCCGAGTGGAACAAGCTTTGCAAGACCGAAATCAGACACCTGCAAAACAATATGTATACACACATACATACATGTACGCATGTGTCTGTATATACTCATAAATGTACGAATATATTAGTATGTTTAAATAAGCTATTATAAATAACCTTTGCTTGGAAATTATCGTCCAGGAGTATATTACTCGACTTGAAGTCTCTATGTATTATAGGATTTCCTATTGTTGGTCCGGCATGGAGATATGCAAGGGCTCTAGCTGCGTTGAGTGCAATACGTACACGGACTTGCCAATCCATCTTTATCCTCACAATCCCTGTTTAAACATGTATGTGTGTGTATCTAAAAATGTTTATACACTTATAAGATGTAGCTTACCATGCAAGTGTTCTTGTAAACTGCCTTGGGTCATGAACTCATATACTAACATCCGTTGTTTTCTGTCAGCACAGTAGCCAATTAATTTCACTAAACTTGGATGGTTTAACCTGCTAAGTATGTCAACTTCCACTCTAAACTCCCTCTCCCCTTGTGTTCCTCTACTTAATGTTGGATCCATTTGTTTAATAGCCACTGCCTGTTTTATATATAGCTTAAACACACACACACACACACACACACACACTTTACAAATTTATACATATAATACCTTGCCAGTTCTTAGTACTCCACGATAAACCTTACCAAAACCTCCCTCGCCAATGAAGTTGTCATAACTAAAGCTGTTTGTGGCCTGGAACATTTCTTTTAAAGTAAACACGACAGGAGGAACTGTTGCTGGCCTTAAACCAGGTGGAAGGGGTTTATCTTCCCAGTATTCCATAGGTTTCGGAGGCCCTACATCATTTTATAAATATATATTACATTTTACAATATAAATATATGTATAGGTATATCTAGTTATATGTAGTTACATGCATTTTCATCTGCACTCTTGCTTCTCTTTCGTTTTCGCCACGCTGTGAGCAGCTTGGAAGCCATTCTGTTGGCTGATGATCTGGGAATACAATCATACATACACATATGAGTACAGTGTGTGTATGTATATGCATGAGCTATGTCTCAATTATATTATATGAAGAATTAGGATGGTATATAGGACAGTAAACCATGTAAGTGACTATATTGTTGAAACATACATATAAACACGTAGTATGCGTGTGTAAATTGTATATATATGATAATATATATCTGACTGACCTCAATGCGATCCAGCTTCACAATAAAATGTCCATATGATCATGAAAAACTATGAGATTTCAAGAAGAACCCATTACAAAAAGAGGGGTTTTAGAACAACCCAAGTTGAGGAATCGCGGTTTCAAACTTAACACAGTGAAGATCAATGCAGTATACAACATGAACAACAAAGGCGCCAACGATATAGCATTCGGAATAAACATTACTAGTCATAAACACCACATTAATTATGATTTGCTGACAGTTTCAGAGAAATCTGCCCAAACTTGGCTTCGTGGTAATTTTGAGTGCGCCGTTTTCTGGCCTGGTAAGTTCTCGAGAACGTTATACATACACAACGTTACATATATATATATATATATGTATGTACGTATACATGCATGCTGGTTTGCTTAAATACATTTATAAAACATAGTACTGTTTATTTGGTGGTCATTTTTATTTGGATATAATCTTTGAATCTCTTACATGTTTATTCGTATGTTTACGTAAATCCATCCAAAAAATATAAATGCATATAAATGTATATATTGACTTAGATCTAAATATAAATATTGACTTAATCTAAATATAAACATGCAATATTTGAAGTGTTTATATATAGGAGAAAGATATCTAGATTTCACGCGTGTGCATATGTACGCGTGAGCTAACGATAACGCTGTTTTGTACATACAAGCACACGCATGAGAGTTAATGTAGACAGTCTACTGTCTACACGTATGTGTTTCTAGATAGTAGAAAAGGGTACACGCACTTTGAGGTGATGCGTTATCAGAATTAGGCCATGTCAATGTTTATATGTATATATATTGTGTAAGTAAATAAAACATATAATACGTATTTATAATTAAGCATTAATGTGAAATTCAATAACGTAGAATGATGGGTGAAGGTAGTGACATCATTGTGGATCTATAATTAAACATGTATATATTAGAATGGATGGGCTTTTATGATGTTAACTTTTGATGGCTACAAACTTTTAATATTATTCTTTTTCTTTGTAAAAGTTATAATTTTCTTCTTTTATTCACTTTTCAAGTCATTTTTTAAAATATTATTTCAAGATTAAGTGTTTATCATAAACAAGTCAAGAAGACAAGAAACAAATTGAATTATAGAAATCGAAACAAACCAAGAGGTTTAGATCTTAAACTTATTTTGAATCGGAATGTTTAACCTAATCATGTTCACCTAGGGAAGCATTTGTGAATTTAATGACCCTTATTTATATCCTTATCCTTATCAATAATTTTAATCTTTGTTCATATCCTTATATGTATCCGTATTAATATTCGTGTGACTAAGTCATATTGTCATACCATTCCCTACCTTCAAGAGCTGGGCTTGTTTGGATACCTACGACAAAACTCATTGACCATATCGCAAACATGTTGAAGATTCGTTGCAGGTTCCCAAGAACATTCACTTGGAGGGTGACCAACCCATTCCACCAAGTAATAGAGTCGATGGCAAAGGAACTTGGAGTCCAAGATTTTATTGACTTTGTATTCCAAATCATTATTAACTATAATTGGAGTTGGAGGTGGTAAAGTTTAACTAGGAAGCGTGTTCGGATGATATGACTCAAGAAAAAGAAATATGGAATACTGAATGGATGTGCATTGAAGAAGAAAGCTCCTCACATCATTGATATGAGATGTCATAAGAAATAGACCAAGCGTTGATAGTCGAATTTTTCATAAGGTTATATAGTCTTGATGTTGCATTAAAGAAACCAGACTTGCTCACCAACCTGATAAATTGGATTGTCTTTACAATACCAATCAATAGTTGTTTTTGATGTTTTTGTGCCTCTAGAAGATGTTGATAAATTGTAGCGTGGATAGACTGGAGACGGTCAAGTCAATCTTCAACAGATGAATTTATCGAGCTCTCGAACATATCAAAACTCAATCGTGGATGTGACTTGTCAAGGCATAAAAGGGTGACATACTAGTTGATGCATGCTTAGAGTTGTTGTAGGAGAACTGAGATTGTCCATTGAGATGCAAGACCTTGCAAGGTGTTATTGGAGTTGAAAGCGGTTGGAGGAGACCATATGAGCAATGATGAGGAATTTTAGAGCAAGCATAAATGTCATAGGTATGAATAAACTTGACATAGTCGGGGCTACCAATAGTTATGACTAATTAATTCAACTATTTTTATAATGCCAAAGTGACCATAAAGTAGAGTGTCATGATGAGACTGCAACACTTGAAGTCGAGCGTCACCCGATGGAACATAAATCAAGCCGTTATGGAGAAGCAGATTGTTGACAAATCAAAACAGATTGTAGTCGAGTCGTGAGACAAATAGAGTGTTACATGCGATATCTAAATTGGAGATGAGTTCATACTAGATAGTGTAAAGAAGGCCTGAGTCAAAGGGTGCAACATGAATAATGAGTTCTTGGAGGCGTTCAGGACCAAGTATCACTTGCTTTTGTTGGTTAAACTCGACGTCACTAGCATGCGGTGCCAAATATGCTTGTCGTGAAAGCGTGTTGGATTGAACTTGTTGAGTGCCAGCTCGATACTTGATTTTGAAGTCAAACCAAGAGAGGGAACTAATGGGTCCAACGATCTTGATGTTAATTCAAAATTTGAGCCTAAGAGAAATAAACCAAGTTCCAATGATCAGTGAAGATAATTACCTTGTGCAGAAAGCCTTCAAAAAACCTTTTTCATTCTTGAAAGTAATCAACGATAATTAAGTCATGAATCTTATAATTGATCTCCGCAATTGTGAATTTGCACAAGTGGAATGCTACAGGGTGTAGATTGCTCTCATAGTTATATTGATAGAATACCACCCAAAGCAAAATCAGATTGATTTGTTTTCATCACAAAGGGTTTGCCAATTTGGGGTGAAGCAAGATCATAGCCAAGGTAAAAGCAAACTTGAGTATGATAAACACATTCTCAGCCTCCATAGACCACTTAAATAGAACCTCTTTTTGATGGGTTGATTCAATGGGAGCACAATTTTGAAGAAGTTCTTGATGAAATGAAGGTAGAAATTAGCAAAGCCAAGGAAATACTGTATGTCTCAAGCTAACTTTGACATTTCCCACTCAAGAACTGTACACACCTTGGCTAGGTCTATGGAGATTCCAGTACTTGACACTACATATCCTAGAAACTCGACTTGTTCTTGATGAAACTGACACTTCTCCAACTTAGTTTAGAGACTATGTTGTCGAAGTCTTTCCAAAACCTGACAGACATGTTACTAATTTTCCTCTTTCGTCTTCAAAAAAATAAAGATGTTGTCCAAGTAAATAATCACAAACCAATCAAAAAGCGCAAAAAATGTTGTTGGCTATATGCTGAAAAACTGCAGGGGCATTGATTAACCTGAAAGGCATCATCATGTACTCAAAACGCCTAAAGAGTGTACAAAAAACAGTCTTCCATTTGTCACCAGGGCTAATATGAAGCAGATTGTAAGCACCTCAAGGTCAATTTTCATAAAGTAACAAGTCCCATGAAACACTCAAGAATCTCAAAGATCAGAGGTAGAGGATACTAGTTACAAATGGTGATCTTATTCAACTTGAGATAGTCGACCATTAATTGGAAAAAGCTATCATTTTTCTTAATGAAAAAAGTAAGGGCACCAGCTAAAGACTTGGAATGACGAATGAAACTAATAACCAAGTTGCTATTGATGTATTCCCGCAAAGCTTCAAACTCAAGTAGAGAAAGATCATAGATCGGACCAAACGGAGGTATTTTACCTTTAATAGTATCAATTAAATAGTCACATGGACGATGTTCAGGAAAACAACTGGCTTGGACCTTGTCAAATACATCTGTAAACTCATGATATGTAAATGGCAAGAAACTAGAGTAAATGTTAAAGACGGAGTCATCATCATAGCAAAAACTATGTTTAGTTGAGTATGGCCAACACATATAAATTTTGCCAATGAAATGATTGAGATATGAATTGGGGATGTTATTGAAGTTGAAGTCAAAGTTGGAGCTAATGTCATTGGAGACGTAAGATGTTGTCAGGATGGAGTCATGATCAAAGCCAAAGATAGAGATGAAGTTGAAGTTAAAGCTAGATATGGAGATGCAGAAGTGCTGCCAGAAACCAGAGGTGTGGCTAGGAGTTAGAGTTGTAGAGGTATTACTAGGAGCCAGAGTTGCCGAGATATGGCCAGGAGTCGGAGATGAAACATAAACTAGAGCAAAAACAACTAGGATATAAGTTGTTCAATCAATTTGCGGATTGAGAGTCTTGAACCAAGGAAGACTAAGAATAACAAGAGTGTTAAGAATTGTTGAAGGAGACTAAACACAAGATATTACCGAGGGTGATCGTGAAAGGCATGGTTCTTTCAATAATATCACTGGACATCATTGGTCTTCCATCAACAACTGTCAACTTAGCAATTTGGTGTCCATCCTTATAAACACAAGTTTGATTAAAGATGTCGTTGTCACTCAGCTTGTGTCAATGGCCCTCGTGGTCGAAAAACATCCACTTGCATCGGTTTGGCGTCAGAAGATAGAGTGGCTGATGGTTCTTGCACTATTAGAGTTAGAGTACGTTTCTATTAATGTCGCTCAAAATCATTGATTGTCATAACGAACTGCATGAGCAATAGCTTTATCCAAAAAATTTAGGTCCTTGAGAGTGAGTAGGAGATTCTTAACATCATCATAAATACCTTCCCTGAACTGATTAAGGAGGGCAACATCATCTCAATTATGTTGCATGAAAGTAATTGGAAATTAGAAGCATATTTGGATGCTGCACGAAAGCCTTGTTATAGTTGTCAAAGTTTGGTTACCGCCATGCATTCATGGTCAAGATAGCCGAAGGTAACTTCAAAGGTTTGGAAAAACATAAGTGTGATGAATCTTCTCCAAGTAAAGTTGCAAAACACTTAAAAGCTACATTGGTGAGAAGTGTGCTTACAAGACCTACTTGTGCTACAGCTATAGGGTATAGGTGCGGGTGTAAACAAAAGACAAACTGAAATTGATTCATGAAACCCCAAAATTGTGACCTTGAATCATCAAACTTGGTGACTTTCGATTATGAAACTCATGATGAAAATGCTTTCACAACTATCAATTCTCAAGTTGTAACTGTTGAAATTGTTGTGTAAGGAGTTCTATATCAATATAACACATGTTAAGGAACTTTGACAGCTCAGAACCAAGGGAATGAAGAAGTATTTCGGTTCAAATTGTCAAGAACCAAGCCAAAAAGATAAGAAACAAGCTAGATTATAAAGATTGAAACAAGATAAGAGGCTTAGCTCTTAAATTGGCATTGAATCTTATTTATATCTTTATCCATATTTGTATATGTGATGAAGTCAGATCATTACAATATTAATATGGGTTAAGGTATTGTTATGTCATAGTTTTATTTTAAATTATTTTTTATTTTGGAAGTTAATTGTTGTTACTATTAAACTAAATTGTTGAATCTCTAAATGTAACAAGAAATAACCTCAAATGTTTAGAGATGATTCAACTGGTTGTTGCCATACATATTAAAAAACTTTAAGTAAAAATAAAACTTACCTTATCTCAATTTGTTTTTAGTTTTGAATCTAAATTCATATTCGTGTTGAGTGAGAATGGATAGAATTTAGGAACATCCCTTGAGTTGACCTAACCCAATGGTTCCAAGTCTCTTGGGGTAGGGCTATTAGTTAAACTCACTAACCCTAATACAAAGGGGTTTGGTGCCATCCCACTTAAGCAAGCAAGAAAACAAGGGCCCCATATTAATGTATATTAAGTAGAGTAGGTGATCATGCTAGAGACTGAGAAGTCTTTGGCTCTTGGCTCCCCCATTGGCATAAGCCTAACTTGTGTTGCTAAGGCACACCTATTGTGTCTCCTCCCAAAGGTTGCCCACTATGCCCATGTGATCAAGTATGTCGCATTCATAAAGTTAATTAACTCCTTTTGTCTGATAATATGTTTGCACACCTGGAAGGTTTTTGTCTGGTACACTCTAGAGGTTGAAGCCTTACTCATGCCTCTTCTTTAAGGCAACTATAAAGAACATTCATAGCTAAGTAAAGCACACATCTTGGCTCATAGTGTGAGCATGTCCATGCCTTTGTCTAATTATATATGAGTATGGAATTCCAGGGTTGACATTTGCAAGCCACATTCGTGACACCATGTGTAACTCGTCTTTGAGGGGCTATGATGATATGTCACATGTACATTATATTAGGATGGATGCACATAATACAACACCCAAGGCATGACCTTTGGGGTTGTCTCATGGAGTTTAACACTGAGGTGGTTATAATAAACACATGCATGTGTTTCAAGTGGGGGGTAGCCTTAGGCATTTTCTCAAGGGAGGTTAAGTCTTTTAGTCAAATGTGATTATTGACATGCATGGCTAAGGGTGTTTGACCTCAAGGTATGTGAGTATGTTCAAAGGTTGAGCAACTTAAGCTCTTTAGCAAGGCCTTCATAAACACACACACATAGTCACCTTTAGTGAATGCATGTCCAAGCTTAGGTGGTTTTGCTTAGGGAAATATTCTTTGTGTGGTTTTAATATAACCTTTCAATATTCAATATAAGTAAATATAAATTTTCAATATTCAATATAAGTAATCAACAGTAACATTATTTTCTTACTTCTTTCTAGTAAGATTTTCTTAATTTTCAATTTCTTTTTTCTTTTTTTTTAAATTAATTGCTATTTTCTTTTCATCTAGCATGGGTTGTTTCTCCACCATTGAATATTAATCTTAGGGCATCTGTAGTGGTGGTTATAAATCAATTAACAATTTTTTGGCTAAAATTAGATTTTTTGCCTACAGTGGTACATCATAAATCACTAATAAATTTCTGAAAGCACTATAACTGCCTCAACTTCCATAAATATTTGGGTTCTTTATGGTAAAATATAGTGCCCCCACCCATTCCTGCCACACCATTCTCAAATCCTCCTCTCTCCTCTTTCTTGCTTTGCTCATTTATTTTCTCATTCTTTCCCTTCCCTCTTCCTCAACATGAGAACACCATGTTCCTGAGATTCCATGCATTGTCCACTATTAGGCTATGCCTCCCATTTCAAATGATTATGCCATTGCAACCAACTCCTCACCATAATTTTTCTACATAATTTTTTTTCTACTGAGGACTGGTAGCTCTGCCTGAGTTGGCTAGAAGTATCCCAAGACCCCATCATGAACACTGGCAAAAGGGCACTGACTTTTGGATGCATGTGACCATGTCATTCAATGGTGCAGGTGCAAAAGGCATTGTTGAGTCGGTTTGTTGGGGCCATCCAACCCAAGGTTAATAAATTTTGTGGGGTGTAAGCTCATGTTTGTGCCTTTGTGAAATATTACAAATCTACACAATCATGAGCATATTGTAGCTTTACTTATGTAGGTAGAGGCACAGAATGAGTTAGGCAAAAGTGCCAACGAGAAGCACAATGATGTACTCATCTTGTATGAGTCGCAACTGAAGTCTCCCTTCACCATGGTAATATTTGGTCTTTGTTGTGTGGGACACTAAAATGGCAAAAAACTCAATGTTATCACTGTTACAAAGCCCATCATAAAGAAGCTCAAGGCCAACAAGCCTATTGTCAAAGGGGAGGATGTTGTCCCTACCAATGTAGAAGCCATTAAGGCCTTTAACGAGTTGGCCCGGCCTCTTGGCCAAAAGACAACCAAAAGGGTGGTTAAGAACAATAAGGACATGGCTGCCCTCACAAGTAACTCAACCATCATGGCCAAGGTAATAGTTGATGTAGCACTTCATGCCAAGCACAAGGTAGACGCATTGGAGTTGATCTCAAGGAGAGGATGATATGTGTTGACATGAATATTACATGTTGGAACAATGTCGCATTTTACAAGTAGCAAAGGCCTAAGACATGGAGGAGTAAAGTGGGGAAGGGTGGTTATCTTTTGAATAAACTAATTTACATGTCTCATGTTGTTGCCAAAGATGCTCTACAAGATCATTGTGTAGTTGGACATGTGCAGCATCATCGCACATTGCACAAAAACGATCCACAAACTAATCGAAGTCGCATTGGCAAGCTCTCCACATTCGATTGTCCCTCCAATCCTACCCACACTTGTCCCTCCTCTTCAAGCTGGTCCTCACGATCATATTATGCAAAACTATGCATGTTATCATTATTGTCTTTAGATTCTCCAAACGCCATGTGTGCCAGCCCACAAATGATGGCAAATCGAACTTGTAGTATGCCAAATGCGTGTTCCACGTCTTTATGCATTGTATCATGCTTTTGTGCAAAATGTATATAGTGTAAAGGATTGATATTAGTACTATCTAGTATGTACATGTGTATAGATGTACAATATTTACTTTTTCTTGCACTTTGTGGGAGTGATATGGTTTTGACTAGGGTGGCACAGTTGGGATATATGTTGTCGGCAAGATAATAGCCCATTTCATAGTCGTGCCCATTAATGGCAAAGTTGATGGGTGTTGCTCATCCATTACAAAGCTCATGAAACAACTTTGAATGATCTAGCACATTGATGTCGTGTGGGCTTCTTTGTCTTGCCAGTGTACTAGCCAGCCCATGTAACATGATAGTTTTTCCAAAACCAATGCCAATCGAGTGAGCCAAGCATTCTTGAGAACCCATGTGTCTCATTCTCCACTAATAAATAAACATTACACATCTTGCTCATTCAATTGGCATAAATAACATTCACAAAATGCTTGCACAATTGTTACAACAAAGTGACACATACATTCACGACCAGTACTCTTTGCCATGCATAGGGACTTATTAATGAATTTGGCGAGATGCCGTATGCCAATTGACTCATTATTGAGGTGCACTTATGTAGTGTTGAGAAGCCCATATGCCTTGTCACATCTAGCTTTTGCACAAAGTAGTTATCCACCTGTTATAGAGTATCCACTATGCAGAGAAATAGTGAACAAGACATACAGAATCGGTGACAAAAATCGATGCCTTGCATGAACCTTGTTGATGAGACAACCTTGTGTTCATCCACTAAGTCTCATGTGGGTGGACCAATGTGCTGCATGTATAATAATAGATTGCTGTTGAGCAACTGTTGATAAAAGCATTGCATCGTCCTAAATACTGTCAGTACGATCCACAATGTGAGTTCACGGAGTGTGAACGAGGAAAAGAAACAGATGTTATGGTGAGTTTACGGTGCATCCGACATATATTTATGGTGAAATTATGGAATATTTTATTTTGTACTCTTTTTTAATAAGACTTCAAATTTCTTTAGCATGGGTGTTTCTCAGGCAAACTGAAATTCTAGATAGCTACCATTTGAACTTATTAGAACTTGGGACATGCATTTTCCATGTTTGCGTAGCCCTCATATGTAAATCAAGATATTTTCGACATAGCAAGATTTAGTTTTAGAGTAACTTTTTGGTATATAACAAGAGGATTCAGAAAAAAAAAATCAATATCAATCCTTCCTTGTTGAATTCTTTTTCAATATTTTCATAATGTCCATCAGTGTCATTATATATTCCACGATTAACTTAGCTAACCACAAATGACTGTTGACAATCGATCGTTAATTTAAAAGGCTTACAATTTAAAAAAAAATGAATTAGAAAAATATTTAAAAGTCAAAGTATTGTGCACATTGCATATGTTGTAATAGTATTGTTAAGGATATAAGTATGGTGCTTACTATAAGAGAAGTACAAGAATGATACTTAGTATAAAGATATGTGTGAAAGAAATTTTTGTTTAGATTATTTAAGTTAAATATTAATGCAAATTTGTCCTTCTTAATATACATATTTATTGAAATATTCCTTTGAGTCTTTGAGTAAGTAACAAGTAGTTTAATCACTACGTGGCATGACTAACAGGTTACAGGCCCGCGACTTAATAAATGATGTTGTAATTTATACAAGTTCAAACTACAGGGACGCGACTTAAGAATATAAAGTTTGACTATTTGTTTGCATGAGATATATAATATGTATAACAATTGAAAGCTTAAATGTTCATGTGTTCGAATGTATACAGATATATCGTATGAAAACAATTGACACACACACCCACGCACGCCCGCACGCACTTAAAATAATAAAAAGATACAGAAACATCTAATATTTCACTCTATCTCTATAACTATTATACTAATGCATGCAAAGGTTAGAGAGTAACTTCAAATCATACCTCATACAGCAACAAACGTTCCACCTTTCTTAGACTGCTACGGAGAGTACAGAGTACTTATCTCTTACCTTTTATTTACTTGTTATGAATCTACTTAAATATTATTTTATAAAAAATTACGGTGAAGATATTATATATAAAAACAAATGAAACTCAATATATACCATTGGAGTGTACACCAGATACGAAATGGTTGTTGTCTGTTTCATTTACTGTAGTTACAACAACGGATAAATAAGTTGAGGCATTATAAAGTTGGAATGTCTGGCTTCTTACATCTTGCAAATCTCTTCCAATACCAATGCTTATCCCACTCACACTGCATCTCCTCAATTGGAACACCCCTTGTCTCTGGTAAATAGATATGTACAAAGATTGTCATCACAGCCACCCAGGCAGCAAAGAAGAAAAATAACCCATATTCCATGGCACAGTACATGGAAAGAAAGCACTGTGCAATCCCAAACGTGAACAGCATGTTAACCGAAACCGCAATACTCTGTCCAGCAGACCTCGTCTCTAAAGAAAATATCTCACTTGGGATTAACCATCCTAATGGTCCCCAAGACCATGCGAATCCAACCACATATACAACTGTGAGGAGTAATATCACAATCGCATATCCCCTTGGAAGTGTGTCTGTGTTTGCTTTCATCTTAAACGCTAGTATCGTACCTATAATCACCTGCAGTTGAGTGTCACCAAGTGTTCTCTCTCTCTCTCTCTCACACAGACACACACACGCAAGAACGAACCTGGGTTATGAACATGAAAATGCCACCATAAAGAAACAAGAGTTTACGTCCAAGCTTATCTACAGTAGCAATGGATATCCCTGTTGTAACAATGCTGGCGATTCCGGTAATGAGAGGGGCATAAAGGGAGGCTCTTGTGTGAAACCCAACAGACTGGAACAAAACTGGTGCGTAAAATGCAATAACATTAATCCCTGTCACTTGCTGAAAGAAAGGAATCAACACAGCCATGGTTAGCTGAGGTCTGTTCTCTCTCTTAAGTATGTTACCAAATGGATTTGTCACTTTTGAAGCTGCTGAAGTTACATTTACCATCTCATTGAACTCAGTATCTACATCATCTGTTCCACGGATACGTACCAGAATCCTTCTTGCTGGTTCGTAGTGACCTCGTTGGACCAGACTGTTTGGTGTGTCAGAAAGAAATATGCCTGCAAGTGTGAGAAATAATGCTGGGATTGCTGCGAGTCCAAGTGATAGCCTCCAACCCCATGGGTGCAGGTTGATCGCTCCATAGTTGACTAGATTCGCAAAGACAAATCCAAAGCTGATTGCTTGTTGAAACATGAAGTTGAAGGCACCTCGACGGTTCGAAGGTGCCATCTCTGATAAGTAAAGTGGCACTGACTGCAAAAGCATGAACTATGTACAGTACTTAATAGCTGTATATAGATAGATAGATAAATAGAGAGAGAGGAGGAAAGACAGAGAGAACTTCTAATAGTTATGGTGAGAGGATCCCACTGTGCGTGTTTCATAGAATGTATTCAACTTATTTATATGTTCTCAATGTTGGTGATCACATATACATTCTTAACATGATATACATGCAGATCTTATATAACACAAATACATACGACGGACACATACAATATACCTGACTTCCATAGCCAACTCCAACTCCAAGCAACACACCCGGCAGCAATGAGCATAGCCAAATTAAAAGCTCCAGCATTAAACGCAGAACCAACAACGAAACAAACTCCACCAATAATCATAGATGGCCTTCTTCCAAACTTGGAGGTGACATAGGAAGCTCCAAAGCTGGTAAAAAGAGCCGCTAAATATAGAGACGATGTGAATGCTTGGAGTCCCTGATTGTTGTATTTGCAGTAATTGCTTTCGTGAGCCCTGTGTTTGTGGTCATACACAGTTGGAAAAAACTCCAGAAGAAAATCATCCATTGCTATCACCCCACCTAAACATATCAAATCTGAATAATACACACACTACACACAATTAAGAGCTTACCTGAGATTCCTATATCATATCCGTAGATGAGACCACCACTAGCAGCAGCGATACAAGCAAGTAAAACTGGGATTGTAATACGTCCTCCACCATTTCCTTCCATTGCTTGAGCTTGCTTATAAGAATAGGACTCTTCATACATACATACATATATATTATTTAGATATTGATACTACAAGACAAGACCAAGACTTGAAAGTCAATTGTTTCACCGCCTATTATATATCTTGCAAATGTAATTCCCAAAGATTAGCAGGAACAAAACACACACACACACACACACGTGCCATATGAAGCAGCTTTTTCATACATGAAAGAAAAAGTATCAAATAAAAGCATTTGGTATTGACTAAAGAAATAAATATCCAAGGTACCTCCTTTAACAAGTTTAGCTGCTCGGACCTCCACTGTTCATCCGAGCCCTTGCCTCAGCAAACATCCTTTGCTGAGCAGCAATGGCTTCCTCCTCTGTCATTCGAGAGCAAGTTTCCTTTCCCCATCTTCCACTTGCCCGTGGTGAATCCTACACAAAAAGATTTATTGACATAGAATCTGATATTCTATTTGGGTCTTGGTGTATATATTGATAACGACATCACAACAGAATGTATATATAGTAACATTTAGTGAGTAGTATGTGTATGCAGTTTAAATTCATATTATAGGAAGGATATACTAAGAAGAGTGTTTGATTATCAACATCATGAGTTAATGTTATAGAGCTCATTAACGCTATTATACACAAAATAACAGATTTGTATAATATACGTACCAAAGTTTCGATCCTGTGTTGTTCATATGCTGCATGGACTTCTTCTATGTATTCCCCAAAGCCAAGAACCTGTAATAAAGAATAAGATTGTTATATTACAGCACACGCGCACGCAGACACACACACGTATATGTATATACACGAAATTACCTCTAGAGCCTTCAGAACGTGCTCCGGGGCTATGGTTTTCTTCTCCTCTTTATTGCATATCTCATTTGATTCCGATGAAATGAGATTGATAAATTCTGAACAGAAAATGTTAAACATATAAAGTCAAATGGTATCTACAGTGTATATATACGTACGTACCGACACAGCACTCTACGAGCAAGTCCTGGGCATCCCTTGCAACACGGGCTTCAGAAGGAAGCATCTCTTTGATAATCTTTGTCATTGTTGCTGTTAAAAACAAGGAAAATCATAAGGGAAGATACGAAAAACCAAATGTCTATATCAATCTGCTTGTATACCTTTGGGAAGAGAGACATCCTCCTTCAATCTGCCACTCGCATCCATAGTCATGAGCGGGAAGAAATAAAATTAAGAAGAAATTCACCGCCCTACGAAGAAACCCTGAAGAGCCCTAAAACAGAGGAGACCTAGGAAACCTAGGGTTTCCTCTTCGTTTTAGAATATTTTATAATACTTTAGACTGGATATTCCCAATATGTTTCAATATATTCTAATATTGTGTAATGAATAGTCCAGTTAATCAGATAGTAGTAAGTTTAAATTATTATTTAAAACATGATTTTAAAATAATTTAAAGCTTAAGGAAAGAATTTTTAAAAAAGAAATATAATGAAAATTGTATATATATATATATATATATATATATATATATATATATATATATATATATATATATATATATATATATATATATTATTAATAGGTATACATGTACATTACGTATGTATGTGTGTGCATGTATGTTTGTATATTGTTATTATATTTATTCTTTTGTAGGATCTAGCGGAATGCTCCAAATGATCCGGTAGAACGGGTTCCGGCAGGAAAGCAACTATTGAACTTACCCAGGACGTGTGTTATTCACACACACACACAGAATATCGTAATAAAGACAGTCATCAAAGAAATAAGTAATATTAAAACGTTTTATAATGATAATAGAAAAAAATAATTCTGCAGCAACCGGGCCACGGAGTCGGATCCTGATTTCAAAGGCTTACACAATGGAAATTCTGATCCTCGTAGCTATGTTAATATAGTTATATATATGTGTGTGTGTGTGTGTGTGTACGACTTATATTATACACGCATCAATATACATATTTGTTGGAATACAGGGAAAATGAAGGGCCTTGCATTTATCAAAGACCCCATGGTTACTGGATTGAGATCTTCGACACTGGCAGGAATGGTGGTATTGTAGAAGGCACGGCCTAATTCACAATATTCCCAATCATAACAACGCTATCTATGTTTGCAACTCTAGTACATGTATCCGTAATTAATCCAAATATAACGGTGAGAGTTTATGAGTATATTCACATAATATACTTGAAAGTACAGTTGCTTACACATATATGGGTGTGCATACACACACATCCATGATAGTTTCTTAGTAGTTTGCCCCCTTTGTTCTCTCACATTCTCTTTAATTCTCCTCTCTTCCCCTTACTTAAGCCGATGCAAGCTGAGTATATGAGCACAGACTAGTTTGCACAATAACATTCCCTGGCTCTGCAGTAAAAACTAATTTCCAAGCAATATTATCCTTACTAAACACCTTGCACGTACACATAGTCCCCTAACACCTTCCCCGTCTTACCAGAGTTTAACACAGTAGCACACTCATCCATCTCCTTACTCTTCCGTACGTCCGCCTCATCTATCATCTTAATGCTGTACTGAGATGCACTACCGAACAACTCCTGGTAATAGTGCCCGAACTTGTTACGGAGTATACAACAGAATGTACCACCCTTACGAATGACCTGATCAAACACATATCCCTCAATTTCCCTTACAGTAACCCATGTGTTGGATAGAGTGTCATACTTCAGAACGAGACCAGTACACTCACTGAACGCAAAGGTTACGCCACGGTTCGACAGTATCGTTCCATACCTGAAGGTTACGTCCGGATCCTCAGAGGGCACACTCTGCCATTCCCGTTCGGGACACTTGAGATCCATCCGGTAACTGAACGGCTCGCTCCAGGATAGGGGAGCTTCCAGAGGGTGCCGTCGCATATGACCATGTACTCCAGTGTGTGTTGAAGACTCTTCTTGAGCTTACCATCGAAGGAGATAAACTGGAGGTGGTTTGATTGGGTGTTGTATACTACAACTCCTTCACCGTCTGAGGGCGCCTCTTGAACAGCCTTCGTTTTCCATATGGTTTCCTCTTGCTTTCTTGACCAGTTCCTGCCCATGGCGTGCCCTAATAGGGTGTAGCATTGCTTAAATACCATCTAGATTTCCCTTTAAGGGTAAAAGGAAAGGTAATTCCTAATTAGTTTTTATCTAATTTATACTTGCATTTCTGCTATTTGCACAAATACGAAGGTATTTCAAATATTCATATTGAATAGAAACTTATGTGTTTGTGTATAAACTGCGATTGCATCTTAAATTAAAATTTATTTTAATAATTAAAAAGATTAAAAAAATTAAATTAATGTATCCACTTTTAATTAACATGATTTACTACTAACATGGTTTACTAGGTAATTAATTAATAGAAAACTTGATTATTCTTGACACCGTTGTTAAGTCGTGAAAGTTTCGTAAATAGTATGTTGATGGAGATAATATGAGTTATTGGGTAAAATTATTATTTCACTAGGTAAATAATATAAATTACCGATATTGTAATAATATAAAATTATATGTCACTTAAACTAATATTAACAGCTCAATGGAAAGATGAAATTCAGGTTTTTAAAAAGAGTAAAGGTAAGTACGGCTTCATAATTTTACTAATGATTTTTGTATAATCTATAAATTACTAAATACTTTATGAAAAGAATCTCCACCACATCAGCAAATGATGTATATGCTGCTATATAATCTTCTTAAGGGCTTTTGTAACATGCATATGCACTTTTGGTGAGTTTCTAACACGTCTTGCTTAGCACATATATACCTTATATATATGTGTGTGTGTGTGATTGGGGAGAAAGTTTTTCTTGCTTATGATTTAAACACACACATATATAAGTTCTCTGTATATGTAATTAATTGTTGTCTGATAGGGTTGAATTTTCAAACTATCTTAAAAGATATAAAATTAAATAAAATAAAATATATTTCCCACTCTCCAGGGTTTTAAGTACATCTAAAAGTCTAATTTAAACTCTCCATCAACCATTTGTTTGTGAATGAAAAGAAGATGTAAAAGATTTATGAATTCACATTGATTTATTTTGGACATAAATGATGCAAAATGATTCGAGTGAATAATAAATCAATAACATTATGAATTATGGCATTTGATAAAGCTTTAACTTTTATCTAATGTATTAGATAATATTTTAAAACCATAAAATATCGATTATATGCAGTTAAAAATGAAAAAGAACCAATTAAATCATATGTTACAAGTTCGAATGGGTACTCCACTTATATAAATTCCAAAGCTAGTAGATTATAAAGAATTCATAATAAACAACTTTGAAAATACTTGATTACATCTTGTCATATATTAGGCCAATAAAAGAAACGTTATAAGCTATTTAAAATTTGTTAATAACTAAAATGTCCACTAGAAAGTGGTGAATCATGATATGCTATAAGATATTTATGAACAAATGCATTAAAATTGTTAAGCAGGGTGAAATTATAACATTTGTGTCAACAAAATAAATCACATGATTATACGTATAAAATTATGTCATGAATAAGAGAAACACCTTTACAAGAGATAGAATTGAGAAATTTTAATTAATTAATTATGATTGAGCAACAAGCTAAAGAAAAAACATTAGCATTCACCATACTATCCCAAAACGATGTTTAACTTCAAAGTTATACACCTAAAATCATAGTGCTTATTTGGTAAATCGTCCCAATAACGTTTTGTTTTTTAGTAATGCAAAAAACAACTGGATGATTATACTTTTAAAAGCATACGAAACCAATGAAAATACATATGAAGACTTTAAAAAGCCCACACTACAATTAAATACTTAAGATTCGAGACACAATAATTATGTTCAAGACCTTGCAATGCCCTACTTACATAGGTTAATGGAATATTGAATAACTCAGCATATATGGCAGTATGCATTAGGATCTCAATAATATTTATTGTAAAAGCATTAGTTCGTAATTTAAAAGGACGAAAAAAATTTAAATAATAAATTATTATAGACTTTTCCTTGTCTAATGAATCTTAAAAATTTTGATACTTGTTTAGTTGATGTAAATACTCCTTTGTGAGCTTTGTTGCCTAAGAATGTTTCTTTTTTATGAATTTATGAATGTGAAACTGTTTTTGTAAGTTAATTATTTAACATCCCCATTATAATCTTTATTCACAATAAACCATATGCTTCAAATACATTGTTTCAACTATGCTACTTGAGATTTTTTAATTTGAACTCAAATTTTTGTAATTGGTTGAACACATAAGTTATGTTCCTTAAAGACAATCTTTTTAAGATTCATACGAATCTAGATGTCATTTAAATACTTTATAATTATCTTTAAAAACTTATTATTAAAAACTTTATTTATCATATATTGAAACATGGCACTCACACTCAATGTATATGTTGTTTTGGTAGATTGTAACAATACACATACTTCCCATCAAGACAACGTACATGGGTTCCAATGCCAAGATTAGTATTTCCTCTTCTTTGATATTTCAAGTGAAATAATCTCAGTTACACATAGGCTCAACTACAAAGAGACTAGATCAAAGGTAATACACAACTGTACATATATGAAGGGTTTTAATTTGCATTGGTTATAGAATTAACCACAATTATAAATTAATAATAATTTCTTTTTATAATAAGATTTGACCACACCATAAATATCTTTAATAACTTTTAAAATTGAGATATTAACTATTTTACTTTTTTAGGGTTATAGATAGCTCTGTTTTTAGGGCTCTTGCAATGGATCATGCTCAAGCGTCAAGTCTCACTTCTCGCTCGGTGCATTCACGGAAGTGCAACATTCACAGAGAATGCAACTCTGGAGGACACTGTAGGCTCTATTCTGAATCAGCTAGAACAGCAAACAATCAAGGTAAGCTTCTCGGATACATATGCAGCATTAATTCGAAAATGTGCCGACCTTGGGTCACTCATCCACGCCAAGCGTTTGCACAACCTTGTCACTTCAGCTGGTCTTGCACGGGACTCTTACATAGGAAGCATGCTCGTGCACATGAACATAAAATGTGGTGACTTCGAGAGTGCACAGGCTGTTTTTGAGTCCCTTCCCGGTCCGAGGAAATCCATTCTTTGGAACATCATGATCGGGGAACACGATCATCGAGGACATTTTCAGACAGCATTGGAGCTCTACAACGTTATGGATACCTCTCCAGACAAGGTAACGCTACTCCTGGCACTCCGTGTATGTGCCAACCTTCGAAATCTTGAACAAGGCAAGGCCATCTTCGAAACAGTTCGCTTGGGAGCGTTTCGAGATGAGATTAAACTCCAGAACGCTTCCATCAGTATGTTCTCCAAGTGTGGCAGCATAGCTTCTGCAAGAGAGGTGTTTAATGGGATGCTTATTCGGGATGTTGTCTCCTGGAACTCGATGATTACTGCATATGCACAGCTTGGGCATACCACAGAGTGTCTGGGTTTGTACCATTTGATGCTCCTGGAGGGGTTCGACCTAATGCAGTCACATTCTCGGGTGTGACTAGTGTATGTAACACTCGTGGGGATGTTAGTTTTATCTTCTCGTGTGTCTGCGTCAGTGAGTTTGTATATGTAACAGTTGTGAGGAATTCATTAGTATCAGCGTATGCTCGGTGTGGGGATATGGATTCTGCAAGGATGGTATTTGATGGTACACAGAAGAAGGATATAGTTTCATGGAACTCGATGATTGCAGCATATTCACAGAGGGGGCATGCTGACGAGACACTAGACCTCTACCGCAGAATGGACGTTGAGCCGGATTGTATCACGTATGCTAGCGTGCTGGGTGCCTGCTCTGCTACTGGGGATCTCGAAACAGGCACACAAATCCACTCAAGTATTGAAGGAACCAGGTGCAAAGCAGACTCAATGGTTGAAACTGCTCTTGTAAACATGTATTCGAGGTGTGGACGTCTGGGGAAGCCAGGAAAGTGTTCGATGGGATCGATCACGTGAAAAACACAGATCCATCAGTGTGGAATGCTATGTTATCTGCATTTGTCCAGCACGGCAAGCCCGAGGACGCTTTTCAATTGTTCGAGCAAATGGAGAACAGTTCGAGAGTTCAACCGGACAGTATAACAATCCTAAGCTTGTTAAGTGCATGCTGTGCTACGGAGGATATTCAGAGAGGCGTTAGAGTGCACAAACGGGCTGCGGAAGCCGGACTTGACAAGGATCCGGTCGTGGAGACGGCTCTCTTTAACATGTATGCAAAATGCCGGAGAGTCGACTTGGCTAAGAGAATGTTCAACGGTATGAGGGGGAAAACTGTTGTTCCCTGGAATGTGATGATCTCTAGTTATGCACAGTCGGAGGACAAGTCCATGAACCAGAAGGCACTGGATTTGTATGGTTTGATGGACTCCGAGGGTGTCCAGCCAGACGATATAACATTCACACATCTTCTGAGTGCATGTGTCAACCTTGGTGCTTTCCATGAAGCAAAGGCAGTTCATGAGAGGGTCCGTGCGAGTGGAATTGTGAGCAGTGGAGTGCTTAACACTGCTATCCTGACTATGTATGCGAAGTTTGATATGTTGAATGTTGCGAGGTCTGAGTTTGAGAACATGGTAGAGAAATCGGTCACTTCTTGGAATGCCATGATAGCTGCATATGCCCAGCATGGATTGAGCCAAATTTCACTGTCTTTGTTCGAGAGGATGAACCTCGAGGGAGTGAAGCCGGACATGAGGACTTTTGTGTCTGTTCTCGGCGCATGTTCTAGCTTACAGCTACTTAACAAAGGAAAGAAGTTCTCGGAGATGGCACTCTCTATGGGGTTTGAGGATGCTAGTACTGCTATTGTGAGCATGCTTGCAAAGTGTGGGGAGCTGAAAGCTGCAAGGAACATGTTCGATCAACTCAAGACCAAGAACACCGTGGCGTGGAATGGGATGATAGCAGCATATGCAAACGATGGAAGAGGTAAAGAAGCACTTGAACTTTATGAGAAAATGAGAGGTGAGAAGGGGATTCAACCGGATGATATAACTTATGCATCTGCACTTGGTGCATGCTCTAGCTTTGGTGGCTTGTCTCGTGGAATGCAGATACATGATGATATTCTCTGTAGTGGCTGAAGTTTGATGTTTTCCTCGAGACAGCCATCTTGAACATGTACGGGAAATGTGGAGATGTAGAAGCAGCCTGGAGGATGTTTGAGAAGATCCAAGACAAGAATGCGGTTACTTGGTCAGCTATGGTAGGAGCTTATATCCAACATGGGTATGATCGTGAGGCTTTGGAGCTTTACCTAAAGATGGACTCTGAGGGTTTCCCGCCTTCAGAGATCACTCTTGCTGGGGTTTTAGCTGCTTGTTCGAGGATCGGTGCTCTACAGGAAGGCAAGGCGATCAGTGCCAGGATTGAGGCAACTCCTTCCCTGGGAACCAGTCTGTTCCTGCAAAACTCGGTGCTGAACATGTATGCCAAGTGTGGTTGTCTCGGGGAAGCAAAGAGTTTGTTTGCTCGGCTACGGAATAGAGATTCGTTTTCATGGAACACGATCATAGTTGGGCACGCACATCACGGAGACGTGGATGAGGTACTGGACTTGCAAATGGAGATGGTCCTTGATGGAGTATGTCCTGATTACGTCACATTTGCGTGTGTTCTTCTTGCATGTAGTCACGCTGGATATGTGGATAGGGGACGAGGATACTTCAACTCCATGGAGATGGATTTCAGAGTGGAACGCGATGCAGAGCATTTCATGTGTATGGTGGATATGTTTGCTCGGGCTGGGAAGATTGAGAGTGCCGAGGAGCTTATCGAGTGTATGCCCTATGAGCCTCCTGCCATTGCGTGGACTACACTCCTTGGATCGTCAAACGTGCATGCCGATACAGCCCGTGGGACTCGATATGCAGGAAATGCTGCAGTCCTTGAGCCGCAAAGTAGCTCTTCTTACGTGCTTTTGTGGAATATCTACAGCCGGAACAAGGTAATCTCTCTCTCAACACTCCCCCCCACACACATTTTTTGTATTTTGCAGGCAGCTAATGAAGTCTCGGATCTGAAGTGTACATATGGCTTTGGATGAGTTACTTGCAGTTGAAGTGTTCAGGTTAGCACACGCACGCACGTTTAACATTAGCGTGCCGATCCTGCACCATGGTCAGGTCAGACACGGAGAGTGACACGAATGTATTAGCAAGCGTACTGCTGGGAGTAGGTGTCGCTTAATTCAAACTAATAACCTAGGTGATGATGAGCCTGCTAGTTAAGTTGGTGACTCAAATAGCGAATCAAATTTTGCCATATATACATATATATTTATGCATTACATTTGTGTTAGTTTAATGTATTTAAACAATAAGGCAATTAGACAAGGCAGCTGAAACGTTTCGATTTATCTATAGTTAATGTAAAGACACAATTTATAAAAAGCATTGAAACGGTTCGCTTTATACGTAGATATATATAGTTTGAGTTGCAGAGAAATTGAAATATGCATATTTGGATGACCAAGCGGTTCCTCCTCAATACTCCACGTAAAACATGATATACAGCTCCATTTACATATGTATATACACTCATATATGTATGCAAGTCTGTGTCTTTATGTATACTAAGCTCAATGAATGCAGAAGCACCGTCAATGCAAGCAATGCGAAGTGCCCTGGTGAAGGAGTTGGATGTGATAGACGAGAAACTCGAAAAAATAAATAACCACCTTGAGGCGATACAAACAAGACTAAATACAATCAATAATTTAACACCTGCCGACCCTTTGAAACTTACCAATAACATCATTGAGCTTATGAGGCAGGTATGTCTATATATGTATAATTGTATTAGAGTTTTTACATTTACCCTACACACACACTTTATACTGTATGTTCCTTCTTTATGAAGTTTAAAAAAAACATGCGTGCATACACATGTATACATGAATATACTCGTGTGTGTGTACAGCATCAACGTGAGCTAGAGAACAATATTAATAAGTTGAGCAAAAAGCTGGATAATGTGAAGGATACATTGTCAACGTCGGTGGCATTGTTGAACTACAATGGATGGCTGGTGACTACTTCTTTCATTGGCGTTTTATTGACTGTGTGGTTAAGCCATGATTGATTATTAGGGATTATTTAAGTAATCAATATGCTTTTATGCTAGTCTTAAAAGAAAATGTTTAATATTTGGCATCTCCTACCTTACACGGGATCATATTTATAAAGTTTTTCCTATTCAAAATAAGACAGTGTATCATCTTCATCATCGTTATTACTATCTATTTTTATGCAACATTCTAATTATGTTAAACATTTATTTACACTAAACAACACACTTTGCATTGTTTAGTACATTACATTAAATATATAAGACAGGAGTTCACTATTGTAATCTCCCGTCGAGTGCAAAAACTGTTCCATTTTTAATTTGGGTAGCTAAGGGTGCCTACGTACATGTGTGTATATTGCATAACACACGTGCATACTGTATGCTACTTTACAATACATATTCTATTTACAGTAAGATCAGTCGAATCAAAAAATACAGTAAATGTAAAGATCTTTAAATGTATACATACAGGAGTGCGTCTAATGTGAGCACTGCACGTTACAAGCTGACTCAGCATCCGTACAACTGTGTGAGTGCGTCCATACAAGTGTCAGTACAATTCTCTACATTTTAAATAAAATTATTTATAAATTTATATTAACAAGTGAAATTTATGCATCCATACATAATATTGTCCTTGGTGTTGAACACATATATACATAAAAATATCTATGGCATAATTTAATAAAGTGATAATCACATTTTGGAATGGTGAGTCTAATTACATATACCAATATATTTATTTTATAAGAAAAATGAAAGAGAATGTTTAATAAAATCATATTTAATAAAAATACAAATAAAAAAGTTATGTTTTACTACTACGATCCAATATAAACCTTTGAGTCCCACACATTCACTCTTGTGGAACCCTTTGTCATCTTAATGAAGTTGGTTAACCATCTTTCACACCAAGGATGTTGAATGTAAATGTGTTAACTTAATTTTGTGTTTCACCTCATTTACCAATGGTGCAAGGTTGTGAATTCAAACCTTGTTGAGGTCATGCACAAACCTTTTTTCTAAAAAGAAAATAATCTTGCACTTTTTAGGGTATGCACCATCCTCAGCCTCGAACATGGTGTATGACCCATAGGCCCTGTATTAACTTTTTATTAAAAAGAAAAAATAGGTTGTGCATCATCCTTCAATGCCGAAGATGGTATATGACTCCATAAGGTACAGTTGGATTCTTCATTGAACCTATACATCATCTTTTATTAAAACAAAAATTAAACTCATACCTTTTGAAGCCATTCATTATAGGATGATGCATGACTCCACAAAGTGAAAGTTCTTTGGCAAATGCACTAACCTTTTGTTGAAACTTCATGTTTAGCACGAAAATGATGCACAACCCCAAAAAAATTATAAGTTCAAACTTGATTAGGTCATGCATCAATTTTTTACTAAAAAAAATGAAATTAACACCTTATGAATCAAGCTCGTACCTTATTTATGCACATCCTTTTATGCACTATTTTTTACTAAAAGGGAATTGAATTCGCACTTTATGAGGCCATACACAATCCTAAGTATCTAAGATGATGTATGACCAGGTACAAGTTAAACTTTTTGGGCACATGCACCAACCTTTTTGCTAAAAAAATGAACTTACAACCTTTTGGTGGCATGCACTAATTTTTGTATTATAAAAGAATCAAATGATGCATAGCCCTAGAAGGTTGTGAGTTCGAACGTTGTTAAGCCATGCGTAAATTTTTTATTAAAAAGAAATCATAACCTCATAAGGTGCAACTTCAATTTTTAATTGGGATCATGTACCATCTTTTATTAAAATGGAATTGAATTTGCACCATTAAAAATCATACACCTTGGCCTTAAAGATTATACATTGTGAGTTTGAACCATGCACCAACCTTTTGCTAGAAAAAAACCTATATAATAATAAAGTGGCCAAATAAGTTTTCATTTATTTATAAATGAATATTACAATCAAATAATAAAAATAGTATTAGGATGAATAATTAATTATTGAAAGATCTAATTAATATAACATATCAATTTTATATTAATTTACGTATCCAATATAACATGATGTACAATTATAGTATTAGCATAACTTACAAGTTGTATTCGCGTTTTCAGGCTACAAGAGGTGGCTTTTATCATAGGATATTATTTATATGTCACTTCAAATAATGATTTCACAAAAAGAAAATGAAATAATTTGATTGTTTAGCACATGAGTAAAACACTATATAATGAAATGCGTAGTTACTTCATTGAAGTACACTATAAATTAAATTTATTTGCACCGAAAAAATTATGACATTTATGAATTTGAAAATTTAAAAATTACAAACAATAGTTGGTAATTCAATTTTTGTCAATTGATAATAGAAGTAGGTGTTTTAATAAAAAGTGTTTCGTAACACGACATGTGATTTATTTTCTTTTAGTAAGTTAGACATTATATATGTGATACATACAAGTACATAATTATACATTTAACACAGATGGTGTATTTACAAAATTGGTAGATATAAGATCATGAATAACATCATTTGTTTGGGACATTTAGAAAATGCGGAACACGTTGTATTGAACCAATTTAACAATATTATCTCTATTTTCTTCATATTAATAGACCTCTACCAAATCAAATAGCTGGTTCAATTTCATAAACATGTGTTAAACTCTTGAGCACCTACAAGTGTTGCCTATTGCTAATGCCATTTCTTTGATAAATAATATTGTGGATTAAATGGTAGTTAGTAGTGATTATGGTTTGGTGGGTACTTTCATGTACACCTTGAGAAGCAATAAATATATTTTTAACTGATTTATAAAATTTATAATTTTTAAATGCATGTGTATAAAAGTTAACAAATGTTTAAACTGTGTTCTAGTCGAACAAACTTCAAGGGTAATAGCTTTAGTAAATAGGCTTTAATACACATCTCACTTTTAAAGTTGGTAAATGCATAATTTCCTTGATAGTACAAAGTCTAAACATTTACTAATGTAAATATACATATGCATTTAAAAATTTATATATTTTATAAATTAGCTAATAAATAAAAATATTAATCTTATATTATATTCATATATTAATAATATTTTACATATTAGTATTTAAAAACAAATTAGAAAATATAAAGTTATAAAAGAATTACATATAGTCTTAATAAATTCAAATAAATTTTTATAGTTTATATTCTATAATTGACTAATATTAATATATTTTATATATTAAATTTAAACTTAACATATAAATAATAGAGTAAAAATAAAACATTAATGTGGATGAGTTATACTTACATAAGGAAAAAAGTTTAATTATCTAAATTCAACTTGTTTCAAATGATAATTATGCATGAGTCTATACAAATGATTGGAGAGTGCATACAAATTATAGTTCAACATATGCTAATTGTGCATTCATGAATTATAAAATTGCATTTGTGAAAGAAATTTAAAAATTGTTTAGGAATGTAGATCGACAAACAATTGGACTCAAATTAATTCATTCAGACTTCACAATGCTGAGGATGATCCCAATTAAATATTGATCTTTATGCGAATGACAAACAATATTTAATTAGAAACATATTTCATGAAGTATAATTTTAAATAATTGTTAAATTTTTACCACATTAAATATAACCGTTTATAATTTAGAGTAAGAAACATGGTTAAGAACTATATACAACATGAAATAAAAGTAATGCTGGAGGTTGAATGTCAAAATTTAATTGTTAAAATATAAGAACCAGATGCATCTTATTGTTATTTTAAAAATAGACTCATCCGCGACATAATAAATTTAAGCTAGAATGCATAATGCCCTCAATTACCCATTAATTCACCCAAATATGGCGGTGCCTAATTCTTTTAAATGTAGCTAGATTTAACCAAATAGAACCGTGGTAGAAGTGTATTCACTTTGGCAGAGTCATTAAATGTATATATATGGCGGAAGTGTATTCACTTTGGCCGAACCACTAAATTAGTGGTTAATTGGGGAGCAGGTGACCCAAAGGAAATTACCCTTACTCAATGTATTTCTAATGAAAAAATTACTAATTGAGAACTAAAGGAATTGTAGTTGAGATACCCAATTACATAGCTTTACTTTGGTATTTATTATTTTAATAATTTACATACATACTATATTAACATTAAAAAATCATAAACAAGAACCATAATATTTCATATCAATTTATAAAAGTGTACATGTAATCTTTTATAACTTTATATTTTATAAATTTTATTTTAAATAAAGAAATGTTAAAAATTATTAATGTTGGAATATGAATATAAGAGTAATATCTTTAATTATAAATTGATTTAAAAGTTATATTAATTTTTAAATGCATATGTATAAAACATTAATGAAAGTTTAAACTATGTTTTAATCGATTAAATTACAAGTGTACCAGCTTTAGTAAATAGGCTTTAATAAGCATCTCACATTTATTATTAATAAGCCCTTAATTTCCTCGACTATAAAGAGTTTAGACTTTTATTAAATCTTTTATACATTTGCATTCTAAAATAAATATAATTTATAAGTCAATTCATAATTATTTAGTATTCATATTTTCATATACATTTTACATTTCATTTTTACATAAAAATTATAAAGTTATAAAATATACATATACACTTTTATAAATTTAAATGAATTATTGTGTTTTGTGTTTTATTTTTTAATGTTAATATATTTATATGTAAATTTAAGTAAATAAATAACAAAATAAAGTTATGTAATTTACTTTTGGAAGATGAGTTATACTTACATAGGGCAAAAATAATTAAATTATTTAGATTCAAATAATTCAAAATGATAACAATGCATGAAATCTATAACAATTGAGACTTCGTATAAATTTTGGTTCAATAGTGATGATTGTTTTCATGAATATAAATTATTTATAAAACCATTTAAAAAACTATTTTAGGGAATGAAGATCTATGACAAAAAAGTTTCACAATAAATCGGACTCAAACTAACCTACATTCACTCTTCACAATCCTAAAAATGATCCCAATTGAATATTGATATTTATGTGAACAAGAGTCAATATTTAATGGAAAACATATGTAGAATCATGGAGTCTAATTCCAAATTATTGTTAATTTTTTTCACGTTAAATACAAACTAATAAGTGGGCTATATAACTTGGGGTAAAAAACAAGGTGAAGAAGTGTATACAAACATGAAATAGAAGCAATGTAGTAGGCTATATGGTAGAATTGAATCATTTAAATATAAAGAACAAGATGTATCTCGTTGTTATTTGAGGGCTTATTGCATAACTAATAATGTCAGTCAAGGAAATTACCCCTGACTCTCAGTTAAGAATTATTAAATGAAAATCGTCTTGTTCTTCAAAAAGGCAATGTGAATGAAATACATACGAATTGCAAACATTTAAAATACAAACTAGATATAAACGTTAATATCAAAACTTCTAAAATCATGATGAAAAGCATCTCGTTCAAAATAATTAATGTTTTTTTATGTTAGTTGTTCTATACATAAACGACAATCACATTGTCGGTAACATAAACATGGGCGAGATGGTTCTCATTTAAATCCCATTCTTTAAAGTACATGTTGTCAAGTGATCAAATCATTGAATAAGACATTCATAAAAGTGCACACCATGCCAATTATTAAATGACATATTGGTTGTAATATTCAGATATATAATATTGGTCTAGTAACAAAATTCCAAACGAGAAGCATCGTGTTCTTTAAGACATTTTTTTTTTACCAAAAAAGGAGATTTTTAGCATAAGTGACATCTTATTTGTATGCCATTTTTTTTTAATTTGAATTTTAAATATGTAATGAAAAATGATGTATATAATCTAGAGTTATGGGCTAATACTTATACACATTTTTATATTTCGAGCTCTCACAGTGCTGGAGGTGAGGGCACGTATAATTGTCCCTATAGAACTCGGATTTGTGTCTTCTTTTTTATAGATCTTCCATCTTCTTAGATTACATTGTTTAGATCTGTCTGTTCTTGTAAATTTCTTCTTTTTCTTTTCGTTCATGATGTGCAATAAACAAATCTTTTATTTATGGAGCAACTACTCATGCAATTATTAAATGCCATGTGGAAACAATCACTCTTAATTGATACGGTGTTTACAGACCTGGTACTACTCCTATTCCTGAATCCTCGATTGGATTTTTTCGTGGAAATCCTAGGATATTGTAGCATTGATTTAATCACTTACTGTGGTCGCCACATTCATTCCTGGGACGATGCTTAGTGTTTGTGCAAGTTTCTTACTTGTCTTTAAGTGACAACGTTGCAAAATACAATAGTTTGGACGTTAACTCATGCACTGGGATTGAGAATTCTTTCAATGATCTTCAAATGTGCATTTGGGCATGCTGACAACTGTGACAATGCTTTTCAGCAATTGCATTGTATTCATCAAGAGCCATATGAGTTGATAATGTAGTTTGGTTTAGCTTTCAGAGCCTTTTACTGCATGTAAAGCCTAACATGTTTAAAATGCAAGTTAGATATGTTGTGGCCAACACTTTGTCAAGACCTCATGGACTTGTTTATGCATGGTTCCAGTGACTCTTGATGATGCTTTGCGGTTGGATAATGATATGAGACATCGCCTCTCCAACTTACAACTTTATGTTCTTTAGTTCCACTTTATGTTGGGGATGGTCATGCTCCAATGGAGGTTGATGTTGCCGCTACCCATGTATTAGCACAAGGTTGGGGTTGTGGATGTGGACGTGGATATGCAGTTTGTTGTTGGGCATATGATTAGGTTGGACACATGTATTGGCGTTGTCAATGTTTTCTGATTGGCATCCTCCATTTTCAAGGTGAGCCTTGGCGATAACAACGTCCAGTTGGCACCACTGTAGTAAAAGGTTTTAATGCAGTGGATCTTTTAGGAGATGAAGAATCACATAAGTAAAGAAGGGTCCTCGTGCGAATAAGTTAGTGAATCTTCTGTCTTTCTTTTAAGAGTATCATCAAGAGGTTCATTTGGCACCAGTTCATTCGGTCTTTACTTTTCAAATTCAATTCAATAACACGACACATCCTGTTTTCCTTTTAGTATTAGTTGATACAAGTTCAAGTTTGTCATTTGTTCCGTAATCTATTGCTACATGTTGTAGTTTTCATTTTTGCCATGCAGTCAAACCAATTTTCATTCTTTACAACAACGACACACTCATGCTTATTCACATGATGAAAACTGACATTGTTGTTCATGTGGACGATTATAAACTTAAGCTTGAATCTTTGCGGGTGCACCAAGTCAAGCTTTTGACTTTATTCTTAGTATGAATTGGTTAACTGCTAAGTGTGACTTTGAAAAGTCTCCCTCTTGTTTAACTCTCCTTCATCTTTCTTTCATTCCTTTACTTTTATTCCAAATTCATTTGCTTCTTTCATTTTTGTTTCATCTTTACTTCTTACCGTCTTCCTTCATGTTCTTTCATTCCCTCTTTAGATCCCTCAAATAATCGTCATGAGATAGTCATTGATCAACTCAAGAAGGAGTATGTTGATCTTTTTGACTTTAATTATTATTTGAAACCAAGATTAAAACACAACACCCTATTCCAACTGGGGATGCTAGGCTAATCAAGGTACCTATTCGCATCATCACTAAATCTTGTAGGCAAATGTTAAGGAGATGTTGGAGAAGGGTGTTATCCAAAAGTCTTGAAATCCTTGGGTGTGTGAACCTCATCTTGTGCCAAAGCTAGATGGAGCACTTGATTCTGCATTGATTCGCTCGTTAAATGATGTGACTATCTTAGATGTTTACCCACTTGCAGATCTTGGATCAAATGGGCAGAGCCGTTGGTTCACCAAGTTAGATCTTACATTTGAATATTGGCAAGTTTCAATAGTTGACATGGACATTCCCAAGACTGCTTTTCGAACATCATTTTGCTTATATGAGTTTTTGGTGATGCCTTTCGGTTTGAGTAATGCTCTAGCGACTTTTCAATGTGTATGATGGACGAGGTTCTTTATGATATGCCAGAGGTGATTGCTGACTTCATCGACGATATTTTGATCCACTCGGAAGGAACATGTATGTATGTACGCAAGTTTTGGATCGGCTGCAGGAAGTTGATTTTAGAATGATGTGCAATGCTTTCTTGGCATAAACCTTCAAAATGGTGCTGCAGAAAATTCGATTAGCATTGTCAAGTCACGATCCAGGAACAAGGAAAAGAGCAAGATTCCGATAACAAGAAAGCTTGACTCAGGAGCGATAGGAACCAGGAACTCGAGAGTCAAGAGTAGGACGAGGATCTAGGAGCAAGATAGGAGCAGGACAGTATCCAGGAGCGAGACAGGAGCAGGACAGGATCCAGAAGCGAGACAAGGAAGAACAGGAAGCAAGGAGCAAGACAAGAACAAGACAAGCCAAGATCAATTATAAAAAGACTGGTGTTGATAGTAAATGATTGTACACAATTAGGTCGAAGCTTTTATGCTCACAACTCCAAGAGCTAATCTAGGCATGAGTGCTAAAAGTGGTTGCATGCATCTAAAAGTGGCTATATGCATGCAGAGGCTAAAACGAGTTCACATGTCCCTTATCCTCTATGCATATCCTATAGCATATCTTGTAGGCATATTCTGTAGGAATATCCTGTAAGTATATCATGTAGGCATATCCTGTATCCCGTATCATGTATTCGGAATCTTGTATCTTGTATCGGGTCGTGACAGCACCTACTCCCTAAAAACGAGTTCCATGAGTTTTAGGACTTGGTTTAACAGGATAATACCGATGGAAGGCAGTAACCTTGGAAGAAGCATAGAGTAAGTTAGATGCAGGTTCTCAAGTGCGATCGGTAAGCAAATAACCTTTCCAATCCACCAAGTATTAAAGTTCATGGCGATGAAGACGAGAATTAAGGATGGCTGCAACTTCGTACTCAGGTTCATCGTCAATGACCACAGGAGGGGGAGGAGAAGAAGCACGACCAAGAAGAGAAAAAGGATGATACGGCTTCAACAAAGAGGTGTAAAACACAGGATGAAATTTCACCATAGATGGTAACTCGAGTCGAAAAGCTACAGGATTGACCTCCACCATAATCCTGTAAAGGCCCAATCGTTGAAAATTCAACTTAAAAGAAGGCATGTTGGTGCGAATATTTGACGAAGAAGCCACACGAGATCACTAATCTTGTATGCAGGTGCCGGCTGACGATGAGCATTAGCATGATGCTTATACCATTCTGTGCCTGCTGAAGATGAGCTCGGAGATCGTCCTGTACCTGACGAAGATGTTGGAAACGATCCTGTATTGCAGGAGCGGAAAAAGAAAAGCAGGAGGAGCAAAATCAAAACGTGGATGGTAGCTTGTAAGAGCAAAGAAAGGTGTCTAGCATGTAGATGCGTGAACGGAATTGTTGTAGGCAAACTCTGCCATTGGAAAAAGGTCCAACTAGTTGTCCTATTAGTAACTGATGAAGCAGCAAAGATATTGCTCCAAGGTTTGAATCGTGCATTCTGACTGCCCATCAGTTTGTAGATGATATCCTGAAGAAAGATCCACTTTAACTTAAAACTTTAAAGAATCTCTCGTCAAAACTTGGACATAAATTGTGGGTCTCGATCAGAAACAATGCTCTCAGGAAGACCATGATGTCAAAACACTTCACGGATCACTAACTCCGCCGTTGTCTGTCTTGTAGCCGTCTTGTTGCAGGGTAGGAAATGAGCCTGTTTGGTGAAATGGTCAACCACCACAAGAACTGCATCGAATCCACGAGAAGGAGGAAGATCTGTGAGGAAATCCATAAAAATGGATCTCCAAGGAGCAGAACGAATAGGAAGAAGATGAAGAAGACTAGAGGGTGCATGACAAGGCATCTTCGACCTGTTACAGGTGTCACAGTTCCGTACAAACCTTTTCACAAAACCTTGCAACCTAGGCCACCAATAGTTGCGAGTCACCAACTCCATTGTCTTGGCCACACCAAAATGTCCTGTAGCTGGGGTATTATGACAATCCTGTACCACACGAGTCCTGTAAACGCCAATAGGAACATACAAGAGACCTTCCCGGTATAGAGTCCATTTTGTATGGCGAACAACTTGTAGTCTAAACGGAACTGGAGGAAGAGGAACTTGCAATGTCAGACTAATGTGTGAGAACACATTCTTTGCCAAGTCGTCTGTAACCAACTGCAAATAGATGTCCTGTAGAAGTGTTAAATTTGCTAAAGCCTGATGAACCTGTAGTGCTGCAAGCCGAAATCAATCAGGACCCAACAACACTTGCCTTTGACAGTCATATGCAGATCGCTCGGGTCAATGCAAGGTAAGAGCGCCTAAACAATGCGTTCGCCTTGCCATTTTGAAAACCGGGCCTATACACGATGAGAAAATCAAAACGTGATAGAATTCCGCCCACCTAGCCTGTCGCTAACTGAGAACTCGAATTGTTTGAAAAAACTCAAGGTTCTTGTGATCTGTAAGGACTTGTACAGGATGTGCAACACCTTCCAGGAAGTGCCGCCACTCCTTGAACGAATCCACAATGGCTTTGAGTTCCTTGTCGTGAATCTCGTAACTGATCTCTGCCGAAAGGAACTTACGAGAGTGAAAGGCTACATGATGGAGTAACTTGTCTTTTCCAACTTGTGATAGGATAGAACCTACCGTAAAATCTGAAGCATCTGCTTCAATGAAGAATGGACAGGAAGGATCAGGATGTGCTAGAATTGGAGCTGTCGTGAAGGCGTCCTTGAGTGTTGTGAATGTATATTCTACCTTGTCGGACCAAGAGAAAACCCCTATGCGCTTAGTGAGTTCCGTAAGTGGAAGTACACGCTTAGAGAAGTCTTGTATGAACCACCTGTAGAAGTTTGCAAAGCCAAGAAAACATTGTACGTCTCGTACAGACTGGGCCTCTCCCCCTCCATGATGGTCCTCACCTTGTGCATGTCCATGGAAACACTAGCAGGAGAGACGATGTAGCCCAAGAACTCTACAGAATCCCTGTTGAAAAAACACTTCTCCAACTTTTCATATAGGCCATGCTTGCGAAGCCGCTGGAGAACTAATCGTACATGCTTGTCATGTGCCACCTGGTCCTTGGAGAAAACTAAAATGTCATCAAGGTAGATCACCACAAATGATCCAAAAGTCACGAAAGATGTTGTTCACCATGTGTTGGAACACAATTAGGACATTAGTAAGTCCAAAAGGCATCACCGTGTACTCGAAGTGTCCATACCTTGTACGAGTTTTCCACTCATCGCCTTGACGAATCCATATAAGATTGTAGGCCCCTTGTAAGTCGATCTTCGTGAACACCTTTGCTCCTCGCAACCGATCAAGAAGTTCCAAGATCAATGGTAACGGGTACCGATTCCGAATGGTGACTTGATTCAAACCTCTGTAATCCACAACCAAACGTAAACTCCCATCTTTCTTCTTGACAAAGAAGATAGATGTTCCTACAGGGGACTTTGAGTGATGAATGAAGTCGAATGCCAAGTTGTCCTCGACGTACTGATGAAGAACCTCCAATTCTGTAGGATAGTGCATAAATTGGTCTGAACGGTGGAATCTTTCCTTTGCAAGATTGATAGACAATCATAGGACCTGTGAACAAGAAGAAACTGCAGCCTTGTGCTTGTCAAAAATGTCCTAAAAGGAGTGATACTTGGATGATAGGGAAGAAGGAGGAGAAGGAGAAGGAACAGGAGAAGGAGATTGAAAAACATGGGAGTCAGATACAGGAAAAGTAAAAAGGATGTAGGAGTTACTTGGAAAGCAAAAAGATGAAAAGGAGCAGGATCAGTGGCAAGTTCATGCATAGTAATGATAAGAACTCGGAGAGGAGAAGGAGGGAGCTATGACTGAAAAAGAAGAAGGATCTTGGGTGGTGGAACAGAAGCAGGTAACGAAAAGAGGCAGGATTGGGAAAAACCTGTGTGAATTTTGAAAAGTGTACAGGATTGGAAGAATCCTGTATAGAAGTCCGTGGATGCATAGGAGTGAGGAGAGCCTGTAAGTGTGCTGACGAACCAACAGGAGGTGGATCCTATTGAGGAAACCTTCAACACTGATACAGAATTGGAAGAACCCTATACAGGAATCCGCGAACTTACAGGAGTAGAGAAAACCTGTGGATGTGCTGAAGAACTGACATGAGGTGAATCCTATTGAGGAGGAGTCTTCAACACTGATACAGGAACAGGCACAGTCAATCCTGTAGCTTGTACTGCCTCAGACACTAAGGCGTATCCTGTATGCATGAAGGTACAGGATTAATCCTGGCTGCTGGAGAGGAAAATGTGAGCATCGTAGACCTCCAATCAATCTGAGGAGTAACCATGAACCATGGCATGCCCAAAATGATGGGAGTCGACCGGGTCTTGATCAAGTTGAAGGAAATCGAACAGTTGAATGCTCATGATTAACAAGAGAAAGGTGTGTAGCATGGGTAACTGCGTTAGAAGTAATCAGACGACCATCAGCCACCTTTATAGGAACTGCACGCTTCAACTTCACCACCGGAATGCCATGCTGAGTTACAAAAGTGTCATCCATGAAATATGTATTTGCACCAGTGTCTAACAAGGCAAACTCCTTGAGCTCCCGATTATTAAGAATGTATGTACAAGAAACTTGAGTGATGAAATGGTATGAGCAGCACCTATGAACTTGCACCTACGTCCAACTTCGCGGCTCTTAAATGAAATGGACATTGAAGTTTTCCGACTGAACTTCAGCTTCAACTTCACGCATTTTGAACTTCTTGGCTTTAATAGGACATTCTGCCGCCTTGTGTCTTGCTTCACCACAATACAAGCATAGGTTCTCACTGCGGCGACGTTGCTTCTCAGCAGCGAAAAGTGAACCACGCTTGGATTTCTCAACCTTCATAGGAAACTATTCCAGAAGGTGTTGCAGGAACATGTATCACAGCTATAGGAATTGGCTTGCAAGAACTGCTGACGGGATCTTTCCTGACAACGCTCGAACAAACGGTTGTCATAACGAACGGGCCTGTTGCATGATCTCTGCCAATGTGTCCGATAATGTAAGGAGAAGGTCCTTCACGTCATCCCTCAACCCAGAACGGAAGTTTTTGATCAATACAGTCTCGTCCCATGGAATGTTTGTGCAAAGTTGCTGAAATTCGGATGCATAGACGAACTGGTCGGGATCCTTGTGTGAGCTTTCGTAACTTCGTGCATGTGAAACGGTACTTATAAGGATCTCCAAAACAGGCTTCAAAGGTAGCCACGAAACCTTCAAAACTTCCATTAATGAGTCGTCACGCTCCAGTAAAGGGCAACCCAAGCTCGTGGAGATCCAATTAGTAAAGATGCCAAAAGGCCAACCTTTTATGCATTAGTCGAGTAGTGGCATGGTTGCATGTGGATCAAGAAGCCAGATCTGATTCAAGAAAACCTTAAAAATTAGCACAATTGCCACTGAACTTTTCTAGCATGCTGATCTTTGACTCCAGAAAAAGTTCGATGGAGAGGGAACCACCGATGCTTGAGAGAGAGCCTATGCAGCAGCTTGGAGGATGCATCGGCAACTGTATGCGCCGCATTGGTGAAACCTTGTAGATCGGTGACCACTTGGTGCAAAGTGGCCAGCTCATGAAGCAACATTTGGTGCTCATGTTGAAAGTGCTCAAAATCAGTCATGATCTATGAAAAAAAAAGGAAGGAAACGAAGGAAAAGAATCAAGAAAAAAAAAAAAGTAACTGGAAATTGAAAAGCTATGGAAATGAGTTATTATCAAACTGTCAAAGCCACGATCCCAGGAAACAAGGAAGAGAGCAAGATTCTGAGAACAAGAAAGCTTAACTCAGAAGCGACAGGAACCAAGAACTCGAGAGTCAAGAGTAAGACAAGGATCCAGGAGCAAGACAGGATTCAGGAGCGAGACAAGAACAGGACAGGATCCAGGAGCGAAAAGAGCAGAACAGATCTAGGAGCGAGAACAAGAGAGAACAGAAAGCAAGGAGCAAGACAAGAACAAGACAAGATAAAATTGATCAGAAAGACTAGTGTTGATAGTAACTGATTGTACACAATTAAGTTGAAGCTTTTGTACTCACAACTCCAAGAGCTAATCTAGCATGAGTGTTAAAGTGGTTGCATGCATCTAAAAGTGGCTATATGCATGTAGAGGCTAAAATGAGTCCACATGTCCCCTTATCCTCTATGCATATCCTATAGCATATTCTATAGGCATATCTTGTAGGAATATCCTGTAGGTATATCTTGTATTCCGTATCATGTATCCGGAATCTATATCCTGTATCGGGTCGTGACAAGCATTGTAGAAAATGCAGGTTCATCCAAGCTGATTGGTTAATCTTTCAACATGTGTGTGTTCATGTGTACATGTGTGTGCTCTCAAGATAAAAGTTAGCATGTAAATATAATGACATGTTTAAGCACTCAAGTCAAATATTATTAACATATAGTAAATAGCTAGACCATCTTACTGTATTAGCGCGCGCGCACACCTCGTTATGACGTGTATATAAATGAATACCGATATAACATACTCGTGTTTCTGTGTTAGTGAGCTAAAGAATTAATCGATGAATTGTGCAAAAAGCTGGATAATGTCACGGATACAATGTCAAAGTTAGTGGCATTGTTGAACTACAATGGATAACTGATGACTACTTCGGTCGGTATCGACTACAATGGTATCTAGCTTGTTTAATACATGATGGCAAGCACGAGTGACGTGTCTGAGGTTTTGAGGAGCATAGACAGAGACACACATATATACACATATCCATCTATACATGCATATGTGTAAACCATGTCTACAAAGTGTCATCGTATTATTTATGGAGAATAAACCTATATTATTACGAAACCTTCCGTTCTGTTTCTTTTATATTGTATATGTTTTTACACTCGGCTTTTTTATTTTGCAGTAGCATAAGATCTACACCGCCATCACGTGTTATACATTCATGTATGACAGAGCCGCGACTTGCAGGATTACTACAGACTGAAGTAACATTAGACCATTTCTAAAGATTACAGTCTTATGTTGACAACTTAGCTTGGTCATAATTACTTAACATTATTTCTATTTTAAAGCATTGCATTTTCGAAATAATTTCCATGCAGTTAAAACGGTTCCATTGCATTTGGTACTTATATACATATTCTTCATGTTCGTGTCAACATTGATTTCACGTCCCCTTTGTATATAATGTTATTCTAATTAGATTTTACACGAGCAATTGTGTGTGTGTGTGCAGAAGTTTTCAGCAAATAAAAACTATATTACCAAATATATAGAGTTCTTGAATATATAAAGACATAAGAGTATATAGGTACAAAATGTGATTAGTTTTATACATAGAGAGAGGCGGTCTTGCAATTAAATACTTGGTAGTTGCTTATATTAATCATTAGATAGAAATTATTATATACTTAATATGCGTGTATATCTTATTTAAATTTTAATAATCTTTTAACATGACTAATACTTAATGTTTACAATCTTTACTCTCTCTCTCTTCTGATGAGCATCTAGTTTAAGTACAAAGAAAGCATCACTTGGATTGGCACCGCTAACAATGTGTGTGTGTCTATTTACATACATAGAACATGGTTATATATATATAACCATGTATAGATTAATTTTATGCACAACGACAACACAGATTAGCAACTTGATTAAATTGAGTGTTGTATATGAGAATTTTATCTAAACAAAGTTTAGATTTGACTTTAGTAAGTTCATATTTATTTGATATAAAAATATGGAATAATTATAATATGTAAGCTCATTAGATTATATTATATCATGGTTTATTCAAAATGAATTTAATATAATCAAATATTATATTATTATATATAATTGGACGTTAAACAATTAGTAATAATTATTAATTATGCAGTTATTATTAAATACATAAGCTAAATACATAAAAGAGCAACTGCATTAATTAGTAATAATTGTTTCTTACCTTTGAATTACGACAGGTACAGAACAATGTATACATATAAATTAAGGTGTATTTGCACTGGCCCTTACATTACATTAATCTGGGTAAGGGTTAAGGGTGAATAGTGTTCGGACACAACCCCCCAATGAAGGGCCTGCCCAACCAAGGGTCGGAGTTAAAGTTAAGGGTTTAACATCAGTATTGACCCTTGGATAACGTTTCAAATTTAAGATAATGGCCATTTATTCACACTGATTTTTCTTACAAATTTTAAGTAGAATACTAAGAAAGAAAATTGTGTTCACATTGTGTATAGAAATGTGTATATTGTATTAGCCCAAAACCCTAACTTATATATAGGAGCGAGTGCTGACTGTTATCAAAATCCACTATACTAATAATAGTATGTGTGCATATAGTCATACACATGGACCATCTCCTCTCGAAAGGATGAAAGGTGGTTAGGGTTTTTAAATGGCCCAGATCTAGAGGAACATCAGGAGGAGGCACTCGTGGATCTGTAGGTGCACAACTTGTTCCTAACCCTATTACACAAAATGCTTCAACCATTACACATGCATAATCTCTGAAGAGAATCGAGTTGAATGTCGTGTCGAATCTTATAAACTTGTGGTCCTACCTTCTGCAGCACTCGATATGGTCCTTTCTACTGAGCAAGGAGACTCTTGACTAAACCATGTATCGTAAACATGAGAAAATGAACCAACACCAATTCATCCACCTTATACTCTGTAGGTGGACGATGATAAGAGTTGTAGCATTGTTGTTATCCCACTTGTATGCAACCTAAGTGTTTTGTAGATTTTACTTGGGCCAATGAAGAATGCTCGTAAAATACCGATCCCAAGACCTAGCATCAGTAGCTTGTGGCAAGCGAGAAGGTAAACCCAACTTCGTCGACAATACTGGGTATGACCATATAAGAGCTTATATGGTGAAGTACCAATGAAACTCTATATTTCAATTACATAAGCATATTGGAGAGACAACATATAACCATCCCAATTTGAATGTTGAAAGTTCACGTACTTTGTGATCATCCCTTTGAAAGTCTTAACAAGTTATTTTACCAAACCATCTGTTTGAGAATGATAAGTACTTGTGAAGGTGTGGTGTATCCCTAGCCAAGATGTCAAGACATGAAATGCCTCAGCCATAAATGCAGAACTATCATTTAAAAGAATCTCTCTGGACAAGAATGCTAGAACACGACCCAACTAAAAAGAAACTGGCCAACAATAGAGGTAGTCGCACTAGCAAGAGCATCAACTTCCACCCAATGAGTTAGATAGCTAAAAGCAATAATAACATACTCATTACTAGCAATCCACCGCAAAAAAGGTCCCATTAAATCAAATGCCACTAACTCAAACAGATGAGAAACTGCAATTAATTCCAATTGTCCTTTCAAAGTACACATGGGAGTATTGCGAACTTGGCACCATACACAACTACGCACATATCGAATCACATTTCCTCGCAACTCTGGCCAATAAAAAGATCTACGCAACTTCTCAATTATACAACGATGTCCCATGTGCCCACCAAGAACATGAGAGTTATGGTAAGCATGGAGAAAGCGTGGAACAAAGACCGAAGCACCGCCAACTTCAAATGATCATCTGGATCAGTCTCCACAAAATAAAGAAGGTCATCCTGAAAGTGATATTGTAAATGTAAGTGCCTGAAAGACAAGTCATCAACAAGTGATGCAGGATTCTCAAACCCATCACGAAGCCTTCGAATTCATATTCAACCTTTTAAACTTCTCGAACCTCATTCAAAGATGGCAAATCTAACTCTGCACCTTGTGGACACTAAATGTCAAGCATAACAACTGTTGATGGTACCAAATCCTCGTCCAGAAAATCCATTGATGTTGAAACAACTAGCTCCTCAGAAACAAAAGAAGGAAGAGGAGCTTGAGAAAGAGCATCAATATCAGTTATGGAACTCTCTGGGCGATGAACAATCTTGAAGTCGTAAATCTGAAGCTTTAAGGCCCACCCAACAGTATGACCAACCAAGTTCTTTCACTTTAATAATGAAGTGACTATAGCATGATCACCTTTTAACAACATCGAGAACCATGCAAGTAAGCATGGAACTTCTTAAAATCACAAACCGCTACTAGATGTCACGACTGATACAGAATACATGATATAAGATACAGGATACAGGATACATGATACAAGATATGCCTATAAGATATGGGACATCATTTTAGTTCATGACTAGATTAGCCCTTAGAATATATTTTTAGCTCATGCCTAGATTAGCTCTTGAAGTTTTGAACATAAAAGTTCCAACCTAATTATTGTATAATCAGTTATTATCAACATCAATCATTCTATGATCATTCTTATCTTGTTCTTATCTTACTTCTTGCCTCATGTTCTCGTCTTGTTCTTAATTTTTGTCCTACTCTTGTTTGTTTTTAATTCTTGTCCTACTCTTGTCTTGTTCCTAATTTTTATCATGCTCTTGTCTTGTTCCTAGTTTTTATCTTTTTCCTGAGTCAAGCCTCCTAACTCTTGGATCGTGGCTTCATACTAGACACTCCTTCTCTGTTGTGAAGTAATTCACCTTTACTAACTATAATGTACGGTTGAGAATGTTATTGACTAGGTACACTCATACTATCCTGCATCAGTACACCCTCAAGATTGATGTTAGAAGAATCCACGCACAAGATGAAGGAACAAATGTAATCATGGTATGTTAAAACTATAGGAGTTGTCAATAACTCTTTAAGATTTGTAAACGCATGCTTATAAGCCTTAGATCAAACAAAAAATAACATTGACAACTTTAATAACGCCCACAATGATGCAGTATGATTTGAAAGATATTTATAAAACAGTCAAGATATTGTATCTGATAATTTTGATTATCAAAGATTATTGAAGCCCACTAATGTTTAATTTTAAAAAATATAAGAAATGATCCTTATATAATTCTTATTTAATACCTTCACTACAGTCAAGCACTGATATAATAATGATGATGATGATGATAGTTTTTCACCTTTTTAACAAATAATCTTCTAATTTGTTTATTATTAATAAAAAAAAGATATGTAAAGGGTAAATATTCATTACACCACCCAAAAGATGGTCACATGTAAGTGCTTAGTTTCTAGGTATTTAAGTGTTAATTTCATATAAATTTTTAAAAAATTATATGAATTTATTAAAATTTATGATAAATAAGCAATTCCTTGTTTAAATATCAAAATCTATATCTATAAATGTGGACCGTCCGTTTAATCTAAACCGTTCAAATAACATAGAAAAACCTGATCCAAAAGTTTAGTGTACACTAACGGTAATCCTGTAGGTAAGACATTTAAAACGACACAGTACAAAGCGTTACTTTTAAGCCTTACGTGTTAACGTAACATTATCAAATAATTTGCAGGCAGCTGAAACGGTTCCTTTGATACTTATATAGGTTTTGACTCATGGTTTTCAAATAGTGAACATGTAAGTAAAATGCATTGTATACCTGAAAACACAGACATATCATACTCATGGGTACTAAACTGAAATAACAGGACACTGGATTTATATTTGTATGATGATGAGAGACTGGAGGCTGTAAATAGCCTTCTTATGCTGATGGAAACCGAGCTTAAGCAGCTTAACAGCTCTTCTTCATCAATTGTGCAGCAGGTATGGGTTTGTGTTTGTGCATGTACGCGTTCGTGTGAAATATGTATACATCTAGGGAATGTTTTGACCGGTGTTATTACGGTTAAAGCAGATAAATATTTTATGCATATTATAGTGTGTGTGTGAAATAGGTAACCATAGACATGACTATCTCTCTCACCACACTGACAGAGTAATGCCTACCGCATGTTTCTTTATTGTACACACATGCGTTTATATAACAATGGGCATCCCATTGTACTTTTGCTCACCTATGGATTTACACATCTAGCCTTGAAGTCTTTATTTAAAGTATATTTTCCATACAAGTATATCCTAAACGAATGGTCAGATACACACGCTGCATGCACGCGCATGTGCACAAAACGCGCACACACACACACACATGTTATGAGCCCCGTCTTCTTTTTTCTCTGTTACAGCAACGGTCGCTGGAGAAAAAGATGGAAGACCTGACGACATTGTTGGATGAGATCTATATTAATAGGAATCCGAGCAGCTTGAGGAGAAACAGCAGCTTGTTGCAATTTGGCGCCGGATTAGCCGTAGGATTGATCGCTACTGTTGCTATCAGGATGACATTCTGGAGAGGCCGTAATGCTTAATGATGCAAATTTTTCATAGATGAATTAGCTAGTTGAATAAACATGACGTGTTACTTATTATTGCGTTAACATATCACATCGTTCTTGATTTAAAAATTCATGAATTAGCTAGTTGAATAAATATGACGTATTACTTATTTTGCCTAGGGAAATTACATTAAGTTTTAATATATTACATCTTTCTTATTTAAAAATTCTATATTATGTACAGGTCTATTGCAACCTCTTTATCTATTTCTCTCTCTCTATATATTACACACTTTAACGCTCCACACATAATACATCAACCAAGTTATTGTTCTACCACCGTAATTAATTAGATTTACATATAATTTATAATCCTAATTTATACTTATGCATATTTACTGCCTCCCAAAATTATTAGAATGCTATTGCGTGAAAGTTTTGATACTATAGTAGTTATGTAGATTATTAACTCTTGGTTTAATTGACGATTTCATTTCCTTAAGGAGAAACTAAACGGAAGATATCGTAGGTAGGGCTATTAATATTACATTCATGGATAGACATAGGAAGTTCAATCATCAAGTAATCTGATGAAAATTCTAATGTTCTATATATACACATATGCATGTATAGATGGATATGTGGTAGGCGTGCGTTTCTATCTAACTGACTTAATGGAGTGCGAGTGACGTGTTTGAAGTTTTGACGATTATAAACCTTCAAAATCGTATGTGTTGCAAACGGTAGTAATGTAGAAAACGTCAGGCAGTAACGCTGCAGAAAATGGGAGTGGAAACGATAGTGCTGCCGAAGTTACAAGTGCAACCGGTGGCAGCACTGCAGAAAATGAAAGTCCATCCCAGTGATGATTGGTTAATCTTTCAAGAGGTGTGTGTGTGTG
>PUQB01000957.1:0-68370 GCA_003024785.1 Selaginella tamariscina
ATATACTTCAGTATAATACATTTGAACATAGTATGTATAGTTAAACAAGATTGACAAAACTAAAACGTAGAGTTTTAATTTACCTAATTAAAATGTAAACTCAAAGATGAATCTTACTATATAAAATAAAGATGTTGCAAAGGTTTATACAGGTCTGTGTCAACAACAAATTTGACCATATTAAATTCATATTATTAGGTAAAATTACTAAAATGTCCTTAGAGTTTTTTATATTTATGAAAAACACTATCTAGTTAGCAAAATATAATTAGCATAATACCCTTCAATTTTGTTAGAACACATAAAAACATATATATTCATTTCAATATTAAATAACACTTACACATTCTCCATATCTTAAACACAAAATAACATATTTGTTTGTTAATTGAATAAGATAATAAGGTTGTAATAATGAAAATTATATTATCTATTAAGATAATTCCTTCTCTAAAAAATGAAAGCCAAACCAGCAGTTCCATGAGTAAGTTCACATCCTAGGTGTTATGGCTAATGTTTTTAATGGAATATATATATACTTTTATAACAACTCTTGTTGTGTGTATATATATATATATGCACACACTTGTTATATGCATGTACAGATGTATATATATCTACGTATGTGTATCTACCCCTCTCTTTCTATAAATATATATATATATATATGTAAAAGAGCTAGTAGTACACATGTAGAGGTTATATCGGCGGTGCATCAAAACATCTCTATGTAATCTAATTTTTTGAGCATCCCTTAGCAACTTGAATATCTCAATTAGCCTTATACTTTACATTAGACACCCACTTGCAAAGTACAATACTAACTCTGATTGGCATAGATACAAGAGTCCACAAATTATTTTCCAATTAAACTTTATATTTGTCTAACATAGCAAGTAACCACTAGCATGTATCAATCTTAATCGGCTCATCTGCAACTCTAAATTCATCTAGCATAGCAAGCCACGTATCAACCTAAATTGGCTCATTTACAACACTAGATAAGAGAGCATGTAAGGATTTCAAATACTTGCATGTGGGCTTTCAAAGCTGATAAAGTTTTATTACATATGGAGCGGCACTCTCCAACTTCCTTACCAGCATCCTCTAGAAGGCCCTATTAAAAAAATTCTTGAGACATTATATTTGTTTGTTGTGTATCACTAGAAACCCTAGACTATAAAAGTTTAGTATGAAAGGGTTACATGGGAGTGGATGATGATCCTGTACAAGTTTTGGAATACTATCGGAATGAAAAGCATGTGCTAAATGTTCTATTTGCATAAGAGTTAAGATCTATTTCATTATATATAGTTTTTACATGTAGTAGGTTGTCCTATTATACTTCCATTGTATAACGCCCATTTGTATAATGCCACAAGAGTGTTATGTTACATCATGTTGTGTATTGTTTATAGGAACTTTATGCTATGTACTACCATGGTGAGTACTGTCCATAAAGCTCCATGCTTAGGACTACCCATAGGGCATGTGAATGTATGCCAACATCAACCATTCTTCCAGTGTTGTTACTACCACCAAATTGAACATGTTAGTACACGTGAGGTTTTAGAAACACATCGTCACTGTATTAATGACTGCGAAAATAATTCAGATGGACCAAGCAATTCATGTTCATAGAAATCAATTGTTCTATGAATATATATTTTATATATTTGTCAACATGTATAACATGTAACTATTTTAAAACTCTGAGATTATAATCATTCATCGTACTAGTTATTTTTGGACTCAAGATGAAGAGTTATCATTCCATTTATGCATTCTATATTGACCATACCCTGCACGGATCCAACCAAACTCACTTCACAACACCACCACCACATTATCTAGAAATGCACTAGTTGCTTCACATGAATAAGGTTGTTTCCATCCCAATACAATTATTTGTTGCTTTCCCTCTAAACATGCTGTTAGAGCTTCAATTCTTTTAGATGGGCAAGCAGCAAGAGTGCATTACGTATCACATTCTAGAGTGCCCAAGGTGCCAAATTCAAAAAGCCTGAACTTGAGTGTCACATCTAGGACGCCATTGCTCGAGTCAATGCACACTCGATTGAGAGGCATCTCCACACCAACCTCATTGTTGAGGTTGTAGCACCAAGCTAGTAGCAATAAGAGCCCACATGGTGTCATCATCAACTGGCATGCATCCCAAGGGCTTGTGCGCCTCTTGGAGAAGTTTGGGGAGAAATTCACATGCACAATTAATCCTACATCGTGAACAAACCTGGGCTATGTAAGTGACACCCTCAAAAACCCTGTCCCAATTCTTGATTCCTGGGGCAATGTCACTAACCTTGCTGAGATTGTGCTTTGGGAGGCACAAGATGAGTTAACCAATACAACCCTTTGGCCTAGCTCTCAGGGAGGAATTTCTTGGCTTGATTAGCTTGAGTCAATTCTTGTGGAACACCCTCAAGCAGACCTTTGGTGGACAATGCAAGCAGAATGAGCTCACTCTCAAGGAGCAATTCTTTAACTTGCCCATAGCCTTTGGTGAGACAATAGCAGTGTTGTGAGCCATCTCAAGGGCATTGTCCTCCGGCTAAAGCGCATGAAGGTTATCATGTCGAAACAAGACCAATGCTACTGAAAATGTTGGCCCTCATTCCTAAGTTCTCTACCGTGTTAAGCACACTCAACATTGTCCCTAATTAGACTATGTCTACACTTGTCTCATCCTTGCTCAAGGAGGAGCACAAGTTGAATTGTACGCTGCTCGATAGTGGCAAGGTGGCCAACAACAACAGCCATGAGGGAGGGAGAGCTCCGACCCTCACATGGGAAACCCTCCACCGGCAATGAGGTTAGTAGCACCAGCAACTCACAATGCAATGCCAATTGCTACACCCCACGTTGCACAATCATTTGTCATTGATTTGGAAGTGTCATGCACGCAAGGCCAAGCTCCATGCCTATGGCAACTAGCAAGGCACCACCAACACCAGGTAGGGCCAAGGTATTAGCAGTGGTACCATGGAGAATCCCCTCTTCGTGGTGAGATTCTCCATGATCCTTCAACCTTCATGCAGCAATAGAGGCTGCACCTCCAGCTCTACAGCAGAAGAAGGTTCTTTGGCTTGATTTTGGTGTAAACATTCACATGTCTCCCTTGCTTGAGTTCTTTTTTGAAGTGGAACTGTTTTCTTCACCACACTTCATTTACCTTGGTGACGATTCTTCACGGGTGATCCTTGGCATCACTTGGAGGTAAAGGAGTGTCTCGAGATGGTGGAGTAGCCTCTCAAAATATTGGTTCCAAGGCATGTCATTATAAAGGGAGAGTGTGGATTGAGCATGCTTTTGGGTTACTTAAAGACTGATTTCATTTCTTTAATGGGAAGATCAACATGTCACCATACCGTGTGTAGAAAGTAAGCTTGCACTTTGACACACACACACACTTCTTATATATGTATTTGTATGTAGGTTGTTCTAACATGACTTGTGCTTCAGAATCTTCTCATTGATGAATATTCTCGAGGAATTGAAGGAATGCCAATAGGAACATGATAGGGACATGGAGGATATGAGATGAGTTACTCTACAAGACATGAACGTTGAGTGATAAGGTTTGAGAGGTTTAATCAAAACCTATTTGAATTTTAAGTTTTGACTAGGTTTGAATTTAATTTAAAAATTAAGTGTTAGAAGGCAGTGTAGGCGTGTTACTAATAATGTATTTATATTACCTAAATAATGGATTTTATTAAGATACTTAATTGTATGAATAGTGAGTAAAATATTAATTAAAACTCTCTTTTTTCCTACGACCACAAAATGAGCATGTATTAGGATGGAATTGTAAGTTACAACATGGATTATTATACAAAGTACCTGTATAATGTATAAGTTATTATATATATATATATATATATATAGTAATTTTGTTAGATTAATTGTAAACTTTGAACTAAGAATTTACGTTTGTAGGTTTTAATAAAATTATGTAATTATATAATTATAAATTCTCTAATGGAAAAGGTTTTTATTTTTTAAATGCCTCACCACACTACATACAAAAAAGAATGTATAAAACATGCTAAAATTAAAACATTAATATTTAATATTTTTATATATAATTAACTAATTTATATAACAATATATAAATAATATATTTTAAACTTAAATTAGGCTCTTTCTCTCCGAAGTTCTTGTTTTAATGATATATGTTTTTATTTATTTAAATTTCTTAATAAACTTACAAGGTCTCTCTATTAAAATCATTAGCCAATTCTTAAGCATTATAATCTATAATTAAACAAATTTGGTGGATAGAAAAATAATAAAATATTAAAAGTTATAGCTTTATAGCTGTTTTAATAAAATAAATAATATTTGATTTATAATTGATAAAATATAATTTTAAATCCGTTTGCCACGTGGAAACTCATCCTATATACATATAAGTGATGTCTTAAGTTTTTACTAAAATATTTTATTTATAATCCTTGTCTCTTATCATAACCTTTTTTATGTAAATAAATGTCCAAGTTAATTATTGTATATAGTAAACTACTATATATAATTCATACTTCGCAAACCTTTAATTAAATTACAGTGTATCTAAACTTCATCAAGAGTAACAAATAAACATATATTTAGAACTATATAAAAATTAAATAGTTTAAAATTATCAACCTGAATATTTGCATTATCCACCAAGAATATACTTCACAGTTATATTGTTTAGACCATGGAATTAATATATTAATATCTTAGTGTTTTTTAGTTTAAATTCCTACTTTCTATATAACTGTTATATATTAAAACTTGTGTATACAAACATGTACTTATATTGAATATATTAAATAGCAACAACTTCCTAACTAGTTATAAGAATCAACTGATAAAAAAAACATAAACAGAGGTGATTTACAAAAAGCCCTACCAAAAAGCTTATTTTGAGTTACATCTCGAAAAATAGAAAAGGAAAATACCAGCTATATAGAAGCCCAGAGAGATAAGCATCAAGAGCTTATCATGTAGCCGATAATGATGCCAATCAGCCCCACGATGAACACCCACAAGAGCGACAAGCCTGCTACATGTCCTTCGTTCATTGCCGTAGCTTTCGTTGCCTATTTACATACATTAACACATCAGTACCCTCTCTCTCTAAAGTGCATCCCGTACATACGATTTAGTAATAAAACTACATGGACATTATCTCTCGCACATAAACATGGACTGGTGCAAACTTACTGGTACACATATTGTGTATATATATATGTAGATAATATTATGTGTTAAAATATGTTGTAAAAATAATGCGTACACATATACAATATAACAAATACTCTAGACGATAATATTTTGACCTATATGAGTGTATGTTATATTCAAATGAACATGTGTATATATATAAATATGAATATGTATAACATACCAGCTCCTGCTGCAGCCGTTGAGATAGCTGGATGGCGTTATCTCGCTCCTTCCTGATGGCCGCCAGCTCTTGGTTCACCTTTGTCAGATTAGCTTCCAGATGTGATATATCCTTCGGCTCCTGTACAGCACAAATTAAGTTCGTTAGATTATTTCATTATCTTGTTGGTAGTAAAAACTACGTGCGTATTTATATATACGCAGGGTCTGGGGATATGCCAAAGAGAGAAGAGAGAGAAGAGAGAGCTTACAACTTGCTGGAAAGGGGTCATTCCATTTTGCAAGGCTTTAGGAGATAAGATACTTTCTTCCTCGGGTGCTTCGGCAACAGGCGAAGGAGGCTGCGGCGGAGATGTTAAAACCACTCTCAACTTCGTGTCATGAACCTGATTCCCATTCTCCTTGTTGAACTGTATAAAATATAAACATAATCACACACACAATACTAAAAGCAAACGCTCTAACCATTTCAGGAACGTCCTTGGAGCCGATATCCGATGGAACAACGACAGTCTGCACCAGAAACTTATCCTTGCACTGCATATCCGCGGGAGCTTCCTTCTGCTGTTGCATAGTCACTGCAAAACCACCTTCCAATGTTACTAGAGTCCATACTTAACATACATACGTAGCTTAGATAACGGTAATAAATCTTGAGTACCTGTCACCTCAGTGCTTCCTCTAGGTGGAAGAACCCCGGTATTTGGCCGAACGCAATACTTCTTCGGAGAGGTAGTCTTCACCTGTGTTGATTAATAGTAAGTATAAACATGACCAAAGTACGTATATATTGAATTTACGTGATGAACATTTTCACGAATTAAGTTGTTTATTTTTCTGTATTTAATCAATCATAAAATTAATACAGAAAACAAATACAGCATTGATATACTACAAGTACTTATTCCAGCACCGTGACCGATAAAAACGTTATATATACGTTTTAGCTTTACATTGTTAAAACTAAACAAAGTGCGTAAGTTAAATAAGGACTAGATATACAAAACCCAGGTGCACATACCTTGAAGGCAACGGACTCATCGGAGTTGCTGTAGAGGCTCAAAATGCACGAGATTTGCTTCTTGAGCTCAACTGTAAAAACATCAAATCAACAGAAAGATTATAAAACATCACAAACACCTTATATACTTATATATGTATATATATATATATGAAATATGTTTTATGTTATAAAAAGATGATAATATCACATATCATACGCTCAAAAATGTGAATCGACACAAATAGCAAATATCGATATTATATGAAGAAAATACAAACAGAGAGATTTTTTCTGAAAGACAACAAATCGCAAAGCTCACAGCTTATTTATATTGGTATATTATAAAGATATTTACTGCGAGAAAAACACAAAGATCGCATGGATTATAAGAATAAAAATGCCAAAAAACACATGATAATAGGTAAAGATGCAATATTTAAGTAGAAAAATGTGAAAACTACAAAAAAATGAGAAAAATAGCAAAGATCGTGTTGCTTATTAAAAATTCACAAGATTTTTAACGGATTATAAGAAGAAAATGTGGAAATAGCAAAGAGCAGAATAAAATGCCAAAAACACACAGATGGGAAAGAATGTGTATTTATATAGAATACTTACAGGGGAACCGGAGCTCTCCCGGTTGAATGCTTACGAGCTCATTCGCAGCCATGGCGCCTTAAGATTTGGTGAGGAATGCCGACAAGAGATCGATAGATTTACTGGCGCTCCCTGCTCGGCGATCTCCAGCTCAAGAATGAAAACCCTATTGCAAAAACCCGCTTTCACCCTAGCTTTGTTTTATCCTCTGTTTAAGCCTAACCATCATTAATTATTGATATATTTTGAAATTTTGATATATCTCATATTTATTACATATAACTGAATACAATTTTAGAATATACTCAGACATGCCATATGGAGTATATTCTTGGAAAAGATTCGCGGAGGATCAATGTGTGTTTCGTTTCCCGCATTTTAGGGCTTAGGGTTTTTCTTTGATGAAGGCATGGCGCGCAGGGGGGATGTGGCGGGGGTCATCTCGAGGATTAGGGTCGAGAATTTTATGTGCCACAGCAATCTCACTATCGATCTCATTGATAATGTCAATTTCATCACTGGACAGAATGGAAGTAAGTATTATTTCTCAGGAAAATTATCTGGGTATTTTTAGTGTTATTAAACATGTCCCTTATTCCCTATAAATTGATCAATCGAAGAAATTTGCCCTGTTTTTATCTATATATCTTGTGTATTATCAGGTTGATATTGTATACATACGTGTGTTTATGTTTGTAGAACACACACACACACACAGATATAATAATAATAATATTAGCAGTATATGTGTAGTATAGTAAGTATGTATATATTTGTGCATTGTTAGGTGGTAAAAGTGCCATTTTGACGGCTCTATGTACTTTTTTTTTCTTCGATTTATAAAAAGATAATATTTTTATATATAATGGATTGGGTTTCTTGACGTATATATTGTTATGCATATACTTTGCCCTATTTTTCTAAAGAACATTATTTTTATCTAAAGACAATTGGCTTTTGTTCCTTGATGTATATATTCTGTTATCATTTATCTGTATGTCATATTACCATTTTGTTTTGTTTCTTTATGTTATTTATTGTTACATATATACACACATGTATGTGATGTATGTATGCCCTATATGAAGATGATATTATTTATATGTAATACATACACATGTATCTACTTTAGGTGGTAAAAGTGCCATTTTGACGGCTCTATGTGTTGCTTTTGGGATCAGAGCTCGTGGAACACAACGAGCAACCACGTTGAAAGATTTTATCAAGACTGGGTGCAGGTAAATGAATAAATCGTTATAAGTGTATATATATATATATATATATATATATATATAATATATATAATAATAGAGAGAGAGAGAGATAGATAGAGAGAGAGAGAGAGAGAGAGAGAGAGAGAGAGAGAGAGAGACAGAGACAGACAAGCAACACATCTGATCTATATGTGTATTGTATATATGGTTTGTCTATAGCCAATAAAATGTTTCTATGATGACTCAAACCAGGTACTAGCCAAACTAGTTCTTTTGAGTAAACATGAGAAACACAATAATAGATGCTTAATAGATATATACGTATGGTTCATGGATACATATTCATTTATCTATTGCCAGCTATTCATTAGTTGTTGTTGAGATGAAAATGGAGGACCAGATGCGTTTAAACCTGAGGTTTATGGGAAGCAGATAATTATTGAGAAAAGAATCACCCCAACTGCATCCACTACTGTACTCAAAGATGAGAGGGGTAAGCGCCGCGCGCGCACGTTAGTGCACCATATCACATGTATATACAGGTAAGAAGGTGGCATCGAAAAAGGAGGATCTCTACGATATAATTGACCACTTGAATGTAAGTTCAATTTTATCAATTACAAATACTATGAATATACATATATTGTACTGTGTTTAATCAGTATATAACTATGTTTTTACGGCAATTTTGCAGATAGATGTGGAGAATCCTTGCGTTATAATGTCCCAGGACAAGAGTCGTGAATTTTACATTCGGGGAACGAAAAAGAAAAATTCAAGGCACGTACTGTAATATATTTATGATACCTAACTCAAAAGATGTCATATATCTTATACAATGTATATTCGGACTTCAATAGCCACATGTGCATATACATATTTATATATAAGCTACATTTATGTCATTTTTTTGCAGTTTTTCTACAAGGCAAGCTTGTTGCAACAAGTATCGGATCTCCTCGATGCAAATGAGAAGAACATTCAGACGTGTGAAGCATATCTCCAAGCCAATGAGGAGACATTTCGACCATATGAAGAAGAGCTTGCTAAACTGGATGAAGAAATACAACGTGCTGAGAAAGTCGAGGAAATGGCCCAAGAGGTATATATAAAGAGACATTTAAACGTCTATATATAAGAGAGCTGTGGTCACATTACACCTCAAATACATGCATTAAGCGTATAAATACTTAACATCTGAAATATGTGTGTAATCACGTATAAATACTAAACCCATACACGCAGGTGACTAATTTGCAAAGAAGCTTGCTTGGTCACTATTTTATGACGTTGATCGTAGTTTGCAAGCTCAAATGAGCCAAATTGAGACGCTGAAAAACCGTATTCCTCTTGTTCAAGCGCGTATTGATCAACACACCGTAAGTACACGTACATTATATGCATGCATATATTATATATCGATGTACGAAAACACATACATATATCGGAATATATTATATGAATCTGTGTATATTATTTTAATATATACAATGCACAGACACACAGAGATCAGATTATGTACATACGGCACAGACTACATATTCTTTTTTGCAGTTGTGCTGGCGGAAAAGCAGTCTGCTTACAATGCACAGAAGGAAAGTCTGAACGAATTAAATGCTAAGACAGAGCGGGCCAAAGAAACACGAGATCATTTATATAAAGAGCTCTCTGAGGTATAATATATAATCTATATATTTCTAACTTGAACTAGTTTGCTGCTGAATTTCTTAACTCGTTTGTGTGTGTGTGTACGTACGTATGTATATGTATGGTAAAGCTTTTCTGCACAAAGGTTCAGGTTATACATATATTACATAATAAACTAAACACTTCATACATTATTTGTAATTATTTAGGTTGCGAACGAGAGAGCACGTCTGCAAGAAACATTAAGGGCAAAAAAAGAGCCCTAGATGGGAAACGTGGTAAAAAGAGGAGCTTAGAAAAGCATGCTCAAGATATGCAACAGCGTTTCACTCAAAGCACGCAGGTACGTACGTTCTTCACAGATTGACAGTACGATTCTTCATGTCGTGTGCCCAGAGCATAGGCCGTATGGCCAGGGCTCATATAACGTGTATCTGTACATGTGTGTGCGTGTATGTATATAGATGGAAGTCTTTGAATAAGTATCTTATGCACAGGCGGAGGAGAACGAAAGAGAGGAAGTATTAAGATCCCTACTGGAAGAAGTTAGCAACCATAAAAATGAGCTGAGAAGGTACACGTGATATTTCTTAGAAACATCTGTTTTAATAGTTTGAATATGTACGTCTATATGCATACTCTATTCATATACATAGAGATATTTACTCACTGCTCTATCTTCTCAGAGTAGAAGAACAAGAAAGTCAGCTCAAGCAACAGTTAAACGATGCTTCAGATCACATTTCGGAGATTAACAGGGAGGTATGTGTTGTATTCGTTTAAACTTTCTATTACTTTAATATGTAATAAATTTATAAAGTAACTAATCAGTTAATTATTCAAAGCTGGAGGAAAGGCGTGCGAGATTCAGTGATTTGCAAGGTTACAAACGACGGCTTTTATCCCAGCGTAGCAATCAGGTGTGTCTGACAGCGGGGTGGGGCTGACTTTAACATATGCACTGATTAAAGTGCGTGTCTATGCATGTTTACAATGCCTGTATACACATATATACATTTTCCTTATTTAGCTAGTGTTTTTCTAGGTTCTTGCGTTTGGTGGAGATCCGGTAATAAGACTTCTGCGGCAAATTGAACATAGGAAACTTATTTTCAAAGCCTCCTATAGGACCTATTGGAGCACATGTTGTAAGTGTGCGTGCGTGTATGTACATATATTGTAACACCTTCAGGTCATTTATATACACGTGCACGTATATTAGGGACATGTATTAACGCAAATATATTTTTTATAGACTTTGGCAGGGGATGATTCATGGGCACTAGCAGTGGAGGTTGCTGTAGGAAAATTACTAAATGCGTTTATCGTGAGCAGCCACAGAGACATGCTTACCCTTCGAAAGCTAGCTGTGGAGTGCCAGCATCAACATCTACAGATTATTATATACGACTTTGACGGACCACTGTAAGTGTATTATGAATTTTATGTACATATAAATATGTATGTATGTATGTATGTACATATAATGTACATATGTATGCGTGTGTAATAATGGATAGAACGCACGTACACATTGGTTGACTTATAGATATGAACGTATATATGAATGTAGGTTATTTATGTCTGAGACGCTAATTATTGGTTTACAAACACAAACACACACACACGCAAAACCTCTGCAGTCAAATATGGCTTGTACTATCAAATAAATGCTTATTGATTAATTAAAATACTAATAATATACCGTATATACTTTATAGCCTGAACGTAATTACATAATAGTTTAATATTATTTTACAGGATGAACTTGCCTGCAGATGGGCTTCCGGATCGGCACTTATTAACCGTTCTTTCAGTTCTTCAGACACAGAATCACGTTGTTAAGAACGTCCTGGTTGATATTGTAAGTTATACGAGAGAGAGAGAGAGAGAAGAGAGAGAGGAGAGAAGAGAGAGAGAGAGAGAGAGGTCTTAGTTTGTGTACTGATACGCATTAGTAGTATGGCTATAGATTAAAAGCATGCGTTTGTTTTTGGCCAGGGAAGTGTGGAAAGACAGGTGCTTGTAGAAAACTACGAGGAAGGAAACCGTGTAATTTTTCAAAGAAAGCCAGCACATGTCAAGGAAGGATTTTGTAAAGACGGCTCAAAAATGTGGGTTTGATATCGACTGTCAATCTGGTTCTTACTCAAATCAAATTCTAATCAATTTATATACTATTGTATATTCGTGGAATCTAAATATTAAGTTTACTAGGTTAACTCTCTCTCGCTCTCACGCTCACACACAAAACAGACGTTGTTTTCACTGCCGACTATATAGATAATGACCATAAGAACCAGATGTTATAGTATCTATATATGCATGTATAACAGTATGGTTTAGGTGGTAATTTAACCTTTTCGTCGCAGGTTTGTGAGAAGGGGTGCTGAGACAACACTACCTAAAGACAGGAATGCTCGAGCTCGAGTAGGAGCCCGTGTTGAAGACCGAATCACGGAGACGGAGAACGAGATTACGGAGTTAAACCAAGAGATTAACTCATTGGAGATACGAAAGAGGCAAGCTGAGGATGCACTAAATAAGATAAAACAACAATGTGATAGAATCAGAGTAAGTACATATCTAAAATTTAGCTATATAGAAGCTATGATATGAGGATTCTAACTATGAGTATGTAACTTGTATTATACTTCACGTGTGATAGCAGTATACTGATATATATTTAGGTGCATGCACGCGTAAGTGCCTGTGTATTGTAATGTATATTCTGCACTAGAAGGCATGATCAAGTATATTATGTATAGATAAGTATATTATGCTAAAATCTACCTTTACCGTTAAGCAGTACCAGAGGAGTATACGATAGTATATTATACTACAATATATCTCTATATAATAATGTTGTAATTTTTAGAGGACAAACATGGAGATTCATCAGACGATTTCGAGAAAAGAGTTTCGACATCGTGATTTGAAAAGGCAGGCTGAAGAGGCAGCTACTGCGGAGATGCCTAACACGGAAGAGCTCGAATATGAGATAAAGGTAAACATATTTCATGTTTAAATATACCAGAGTCGTGTGTTCATGAACACACATAGTGTATATAATGTACTGTTTATATTAGAAGAGATTGATAGATAGAGAGAGAAAGAGTCTCAGGGAGGGAGGAAGATTATCCCAGATATATATATGCTTATACTGTAGCCCAGAGATATATATACAGAGATGAAAGTACACTATCTATCTGCTCGTTACAGTGTAGTATTAGACATCTTTCTCGCAATATATCTATATGCTCAGCATAATATTCCGGTGGTTGGGTACATTGTATATGTAGATAATCTGTGTTATAAAGTATCTGATCATGTACTACATCTATCTATGTTCATGTATGCATTCTGCAATATTCTGTTTTCTGTTATTTCAGGACGTGGAGGCAGAAGCAAACAAATTGGAGAGACTGATGGACGGATTAAAAAAAGAGTTTGAGGAGGTCGAAGTAAAGTACCAGGCAGCCAAGTCCCGTCATGACAGTTTTTGTGGTATATACATGTGTATACACACACATCTCTCTCTCTACATATATGTGTGTGTGTATGTATGTACGTATACTTAATACATATCTGGTGACATAATTAGTAAATTACATATGACACATATAATCAATAATAAGATATCATAAGAACGTAATCTGTATGTCTAGATGCTAAGTAACGAATGTATCCTTAATTTACGTTGGCGAGACTTACGTGGGTAATGCAGTAGATATATATATTCTAAACAGGGAGCCAGACACAGATTGATATGTATGTGTGGCAGATTCTGCGAAGGAGGATGCTGAAGCTTGGAAAAGAGCAGGGGACATATTGCAAAGCTTGGAAGAAGAGGTTAATGCTGCTAAAACTGTAAGTACGAGTACACGTCTATATGTCGTGTGCGTGTATGTATATGCATGCATGGTATTGTGTGTGCGCGCGTCTGTGTCTGCGTACTATATTACGAAGTATATAAATATGTGTATCTCATACTAAGTACAGCTTTTATATACATGTTCTGCAGCAAGTTGAGCATTATCAAGGTGTCATGAACATCAGGACACTTCCTGAAATAAGGCTGCACGAAGACAAATTAAGAACACTGCAGGAAGAACGCGAGGTATGCATGTGTGTATGTGTGTCTGTGTGTGTCTACAATATTGCATATACGTACTGATAAACGAGCACCTCTTATAAACAGTATTATTAATCCTCTCTCTCCTCTCTCTCTCTCTCTCTCTCTCTCTCTCTCTCTCTCTCTCTCTCTCTCTCCTCTCTCTCTCTCTCTCCTACCTAATTATGAGATCTCTGTAGAAAAATCGAGCCTTGGCTTCAGAAGTATGTACAGAAGAAGAAATCGAGGCATTAGGAGGTGTTGAAGAACAATCGGAGAAAATAGAGAGACTATTAGAACGTCTTCGAGACAGAGTTCGCCGTGAGGAAAGGTAAGAGGCACACATATATATGTATTTATATATGCGCTTATGTATATGTTTTTCATGTGTTGTTATATGTATTGCTGTTTATGTTTGACCGTGTATATGCCATTAACGCATATACAGTATTTACGCATCTTATATTGATTAATTAATGTATGCTTAAGGTTATACTTACAAAGCACACACGCAAGCACGCACACATGTTCAGATGTTTATCCAAGTATTGATTTTTGTTATACATGGTATATACAAGATTGAAGATGCATGCGTACTTACATATGTATATCTGTTTATGTAAAAACTATGAGTATTTTTATATAGCTACAAGTACACACATTTAATTAAATGTAATAGGGAAGCTAACTTAACTTCATGCTTGTAAAGCGATATTACGCCTGTGGAGCAGCTACAACGGAAAAAAGGAGAAAGTGGAGAAAAATTCATTAAACAGAAAAACATTCATCTAGATCTGAAGCATAAGATCGAAGTAAGTGGTCTGGATGCACACACGTGTTTGTTCGGGTGTGTGTGTGTGTGTGTTGGATATACTCTGGAAAATGCATGCGTATTTATAGATATGTTTTGGATATAGGTTCTATGGAAGATGTTCACAAGCAGACGAACATTGTTCAGGAAAAATTTAGCATATCTCAGCCGTCAGCTACGATACGGGTAATCTCTCTCTCTCTCTCTCTTCCACATACATACATACATAATACATACATATATATCCTTGTTTTCTCAGATTTAACACTCATATGAAGAAGAAAGCTTTCGGCGGGCGTGTGCATGTCGATTACGAAGCCAAAACACTGAAATTGGAGGTATTTAATTAACCGTTAATTTGTATTCTCATTAAACTTTTTGTTAATGTAATTTGAGGTCCAAATGCCACAAGACGCTTCAAATTCTGCTGTCAGGGATACACGAGCACTTTCTGGTTAGAAACTGTGTGTGTGTGTGTGCGCGCGTGCGCGCGTGTATGATTCCACATGTATACTTATATATCAAGCCATTAAGAAGTTCTTATGTATATAAATGGGCGTCTGTATGTTTACATATTATGTATTATTAAAATGCTTTCGTCATCTTATATTAGTATTAAGTATTAAATATATACTATATTGATTGTTTATAAATTATAATTAATACAATGTAAAGCTGTATATGTCAAATATTATAATACTGAATAACTATTTAGGTGGAGAAAGGTCATATTCTACACTTTGTTTTGCACTAGCGTTACACGAGATGACTGAGGCACCCTTCCGAGCCATGGATGAATTCGACGTGTTCATGGTGAGCATTATTACATGAACACACACTATAATACGTGTGCGTGCGTGCGCGTGTTTCTATGTAAGTAGTATTCACTTGCATTCTTTTACATGTGTATGTGTGTGTGTGTACGATTTATGGAATTATATATATGCATATTTTGCAGGATTCTATTAGTCGTAAGATCAGCCCAAGAGCCTGGTGGAGTTTGCAATACAGCAGGGTTCCCAGTGGATTTTTATCACTCCCCATGATATCAGGTAATCGTTACTGCCGACACACACACACACACACACGTATATCACACACATGCTGAACATGTCTTTTGTTTGCAGCGCGGTTATTGACCATCCTAAGATAAGAAGCAACAGATGACGGCTCCACGCCTTGAAGGTGTGTGTGTGTGTTACATGTCGTGATAATGTGGCGAGCTTAATAGATTTATGTGTGTATATACACATAGACATATATTTAATGTGTGTGTGTTGTGTGGTGTGGTGTAGCATTATCTAATGTGTGCAGATAAGTTGGAACAGAGTCGTGCAAACATGGCCAGGCTTGACGAGAGAGAGACGAACAACGTGCCAAAAGATAGGTCTTTATCTGTTTTATATAACTCATATTAATTATATCTCAATTATTGATAAGATGTGCGTGTGCATCTACTGTGTATGATATTCATATATACGTCACGCGCACATGTATGTGTGTATGTATATGTATATATAATGCATATCTGGCATATATATAGGGATGGGTTGGCATATTTTTTTTTTTAACATGCTAAAAACCCATATAATACTATTCATTTAAGACTATTTAGTAAAAACAAAGATAAGAGAGTTGTTAATTATGTTATTTAACGTTGTTTAACGTTACTATATATATAGATAGATATAGATATGGTGGTATATAACACAGACATGACGTACGATTTAATACGCGTGTAGACGTGCATGTATATATATTATACATAGTCGTGAAGATGCATATCTATCAACATACATGTACTATATATAATTACATCCACATACACACTATATATATGTGCACTATATATATACACCCATATATATAGATCGTAACGGAATATTTCTCAGTTGTTGTTGACCGCTAGATTAGATTCGAGCAATCTTCACCACTCGAATGTACAATGCGAATTGCGACTAATACGTGTATAATTTTTCAGGCGGAAATTGAATGTGAGTGCGTGGCTAGGTAGTAAGTAGATTCTAAGAAGCGGGAGACTGGCTCATTCTATTCCGGCGGCGCCCCTTGTTCTTCACGATTCCTCAGCGATCCATAGGAAATGAATGCTGAATCAATATAGCCGGCGCCAAGAAGAGGAGGAATTATCAGAAATCAGGTTTTTTCCAGTGAAATCTGCACAGGCGCTTGCTTCTTGATCGATTTCAGGTCGGTACGCTCCCGGAAACAGTAATTCGGGCTCAAAAACGCAGTTTTTCATCGGAAATCTCGTCAAGAACAGGTTTTTTCTATCAGGAACAGTGAAATTCGTACAGGCGCTTGGTTTCTTTGGATTCACTCGCAGGCGCTTGCTTCTTGATCGAAGAAGAACTGTTCTTGGAAGGATCGCAGTCAAAATCAGGTTTTTCTTCCTTGAAAAACTCGCTGATTCTCATTGGAAATCCACCAAGGTACCGCATTGGAAACGAAAATTGCATAGAGGAATCAGGGTTTTAAAGAAGTACGAAGGCGAGGCGTTTCTTTCATCGGTCTTCTTGCCGCCGGCAGTAAATGCTTCCTCGCATAACGCTTGTCATTCCATTACGCTACGGGGTGTTCGATTTTCCCGTTCTAGGGTTTAGGATTCATCTTCTGATCTCTTCGGAACCGTCTGGTCCGTGTTTGTATAAACACAAATCTGCGTCATAGCAGAACAGGAATCGCCCGTAAAGGTTCGTTTCTAATACAGTTTCTGTATCTACGTCCAGCAGCAGAGAGAAGTACCCACTTTTTTATTGTTTTGAGCAGGTATGTATTTCAAATGAACGGGGGCCTTCCGCTAGGATTGATACTCGGGGTCTCGGTCGGAGTTGGTATCGGCTTATTAATAGCATGTACAGTTCTTTTCTGTATTAGGGCCAAGAGGCGAAGGTATAAATGGCACCACGTAGTTAGAATTTTTTACGAGTGACTTACACATATAAATGTTAGAATGTGTGTGTACTTGTGTATTCATTATTTAAGTAGAAAGGATATGCATAATAACGACATGCTAACGTGTGTTTTGATTTGATTGTATTGAAAAGGGCTGAAAGGCGAAACTGGAGTGAGAGGAGCACGGTAGTGCTTCCCATCCGTGTAAATGGCGTTGACTCGAGCTCCGTAATGTCCGATTCTCCAACAGGACCACACGTTAAAGTATGTTTTGTTTCTTTGGGATACTTATGTATGTATGTATGTATGTACATACGCATGTTCATTGTGTATGTATGTGCTCGAATGATATAATTGTATAATATATTTAGCTATTATTGGCAGGATGCCGGCTTATTTCCTCATGGTTGGGTGGTGGAAAGCGATTCACAGCCATCAACGCTGGCATTATCAGGTTTTCTTACAGGTACCGTTGTTTTCCTTATTTTAGAAAAATAATACGTAACTTTTAACTTAATACAATGTATATAAGTTCCATGACGATTATATGTATATAGTAATTTATATAGCTCGTGCTTGTGTCTGTGATATTTAAGTAGAATCAAGTACATTTTTCAGTTGTACAGTGATATATGTTATGGTTTATAATATTTGATTGCTTTCGATTCTAAACAGGGAGTTGCAAAAGGCGACTCAAAATTTCACTACGTTAGTTGGTAAGGAGCGTTTGGTCCTGTATATAAGGCCACGCAACCTCTGGAGTGGTCTTGGCTGTCAAAGTTCTGGCCTCTGACTCTAAACAAGGAGAGAGGGAATTTGAAACAGAGGTAATATGTTCTATATAGTTTCCTAGTATATTTGCTATAAGTATATTACTGTAAGTAATATAGTATATTATTACATAAGTAATATATTTGACGTTTACAGGTGATGCTTTTGGGCAGATTACACCACAGGAATCTGGTGAACTTGATGGGATATTGTACGGAGAGAGACCACAGGATGCTAGTGTACGAGTACATGAACAATGGCAGTCGCCGACCTGTTGTACAGTACGTACCCCTTTCATTTATCAACTGCTCTTTTTATATATGCGTCGTGTTAATATATGTGGCATTATATATACACCTAGACAGACGTGTATTATTTTATTTGTTTTTTCTATATAACTCTCACTTAAAAAGCCTCTTTTTCTTCTTTCCCTACAGATACAAATAAAGAGCCCTTAAAATGGGAATGGAGAGTTCGAATTGCCCAAGATATAGCCAAAGGCATCGAATATCTGCACGACGGGGTAATTATGTATGTGCGCGCGTAACATTCTGACCACGGCTATTTGTATATATATCAGGCAGTGCCACCTGTTTACACCGAGATATCAAATCTGCGAATATACTGCTGGACCATTCCATGCGAGCTCGTGTAAGCTATCTATTAATTAAGTTGCCTTTTCTCACCCACCGAGGGTCCCGTTTGTGTGACAACACACACACGCACGCACTCACGCACAAGCACAAACACATAATATATATATATATGTGTGAGGTGAGAGTGAGTGAGATAGAGAGAGAGAGAGATTTTAATTAATGTGAATGCAGGTTGCGGATTTCGGACTATCTAAAGAAGTCAGTAACGCCGTGGCTGTATCCGGATATAGAGGAACATACGGATACGTAGATCCTCAGTACATCACTACGAATACATTTACGGAGAAAAGCGACGTGTATAGCTTCGGTGTTCTTCTGTTTGAGATTATCACTGGTCGAAATCCACAGCAGGGCCTCTTAGATTACGTTGAACTGGTACGTAACATGTATTTATAGCTGTTACTTTTTTATATTGGTTTATATTTACAGAAGTGGTCATTCTAATATGTATGTTCATAAATTATAATATGTATATTCATACGTATTCTTTAGTCTATGTACAACATCTATAATCTAGTGTTCGTAAAAATACGATAGCGAACGGGTATATATTATTCTTTCTCCTGCATTTATATTGTACATATGCAAGTAAGTAGAATTAAGATCAAAATACCTTGAATTAACTTACCCAGTACGTTTTGTTGGTGTGCCTATTTTTCTTGATATAGTTCATTATTATACATATAGTCCCGTGTGTTTGTGACTAGTAAATACAGGAAAGGAGCACATGTATATCTGCACATGCATTTAGAGACGCGCTGTGTGCGCGTGTGTGTGCGTGTGTGCGTGTGCATGTGTGTGGTGTTAACATGAATATGGTTAAGCAGGCAACTATGGACAATGACAGGGAAGGATGGACAGAACTAACGGATGTGAGACTAGGTGGGAAATTCAACGCAGACGAGCTCAAGCGATCGCATCAATAGCACACTCGTGCTTGGAGGCGCTTCCTTCTAGGAGACCCAAAATGCGAGAAGTTGCACAAAACTTACAAACGATCGGTAGACGGCATGTATTACTAACTACTGCTGCCTGAAGAGGTACGTAAACCACACACGCACGCACACACTCTTACATCCTGCAAATAGTTTATATGTCACCCGTAACTGTGTTAATCCAGTCGTAGTTTCCATAGAAGCTTCATTTGTGCTCTCTCTCTCTCTACATATTTTTAACTAAATATTAAAGGTTGATGTGTATGTGTCTAAACATGCATGTATGTACGTTTCCATACAATATTCACACAACTTTAATATTTAGTTATTAATATTTATATAAATCTGTTTATATACGTTCCAGGTCAGCACTAAGAGGGATGTATCAACAAATGTACAACAGCATTTGGAGCTCCCAAGTGGTGTGTGGAGTAAACCGCTTCATGAACTTGAACCAAACACCATGGTCTGAACTGGTAACCTTAATATTTGGTAACTTCAAATATATATCGTTACATCATTTCAATTTTATATGTACATATATATACACACACAAATTATGTGTGTGTGTCTATATATATATATATATATATATACACATATATGTATGTTGTATGTATGTATATACGATTAACTGACGTCCTAACATTTCTATATAACTTTATTTTAGGTTAAGTATAAGGTACACAACACATGTTGTGTAATTATATATGTGTACGATTCTATGTATATTGGTTTTAATAAACAATATGCAACACTCAAGTTTACTTGATTAATATTCTATAGTTTGGCAATTACTGGTGTTATATGATTGTTTGGGTGATTAAGTTTAATTTATCTGATAAAATAAAATGTGCAGTAGGTGTCTATTATTATATTATTATATTTATTTTATCATATCTTGGTTAATATATTATCAAACTAATACATACATGATAAGATTAGGCTTATCATATAACTCTATTGTTTTAATGAGATATATCAAATTTAAACATTATAACTGTTGAAACTATTCACTATACTTAAAAGTTTACCATCTAAATACAATATTTGTTGTTTGTTATAGTTATGTAGTTTTTATTCAATATAAGAAATATTCTTTGGATCATCATATATTTTTTATCTATATATTATTATTAAAATTATAATACATTCTAATCTCATATTTGAGTTGGCTTTATATTGTACATAGTTTCACTATTAAATGGAATTGCAAAAGGAGTATTACAGTTGGTTTTTAATTAAATCAAATTATAAAATCTTACAAACAGAGAGGTTGCTACATCGAAGATTTATTTTGAATTTCTTGATATATGTTTCAAAAATTTATATATGTAACAAAATTAATCTTTTCTATTTAGCTCATATGTTATACTTAAATAATTAACCATTATAAATTATGATTAGTAAGAGCTGTAGTTGAAGCTTCTATTGAACTTTCTACTGTTTTTAGATAAGTGATTATCTATATCCTATAGACGTTGACAAAATATATAGACAATGCTTTCATATATTTATTTTTTATATATATTATAATAAAACATATATAGGCCCTGATATGAACAACTTTGTCGAATTTCTGCTTGTTTCTACACGATAACAAGTAGGTGGCATTCTACCAATTTTAATGAATATTATATAAACAATGATATTATAATTGTTTTACATTAAGATGGTAATTAACCTTTTTAAGGGTCAAAATAAGGGTAGGTAAAGTAGTTGATTTATTCACCCTTTCGTAATATTCAACGTTCTGACATAATGCACACGGATAAGAAACGACGTGTCATATATTTTATATGTTCTACGCGTCCCAATTTTGACTCACATATATTTAGTAAATTATATATACATATCTTGCATTTACTTAAAGAGAATATACTTTATGTAAAAGTGGAATATGTGACATGTGTATATATTCTATTTCCACTTGTAGTTCACATAGTATATGCTACCTACAAGAAAGGAATATACTATAAAGGGACACGTGTACATTAAAATATTACTTACGTGTATTTACTTGTTGCCGTTTAATTATCAATTGGGACGAAGGATCCTATGGAAGACCGTGTTCTTCCAGAATTGGATTAGGGATTGGATTAGGAATTGGCTTAAGAGTATTAAATCCCCTTTCTAAATCAAAATAATAATTTTGTAGGGTTGTATATGGAGAGGATGATCCTGTTGCTGCTGCTCCTCCTCCTTGTGGGCAGCGATGCAGAAGGAATTCTTCAGCTAACACATAGATATTCGAATTCGAGGGATCGAGCAAGCGGAATGGGGAAGAATCACTGAAGAACACTTGCAAATCCTTCTGCAGCACGATAGGATTCGGAGAGGGCGTCTTCTTGCTGACGGCGTCAATTTTGAGCTCGGTGGGACTGCAGATCCGAGCAATGGAGGGTAAGCAAGATTAATATTGAGTAATTAATTGAAAAAAAAATCAGAAAGTTTTTAATCTATAATTCTAAGTATTTTAGATTATTTGAATACCTTTTTTAAATATATTTTTTGAATTTATAAGTGTATATACTTCTGTTGCTAGTTTTTGTACAGTATACTAGTTTATATATTTATTTATTTGAATAAATTCAGAAATTTAGTGTTTTTAAATTTGATAATTCTAAATATTTTAAAATTTAAAACGCGGTTTTGAATTTTTAAGTTTCAAAATAGTGTGTCTGTTTTATGTACTAGTATACTAGTGTTCTATATATTAGAGGTATTTGACCCTTTTTTTTTTTTTCTTTTTCAGTTTATACTTTACACAAATTGGTTTAGGAAACCCAGTGAAGCAATATATTGTTCAGGTTGACACTGGTAGCGATGTTCTATGGGTTAATTGCAGACCTTGTCTTGGTTGCCCCAGAAAAAGCGAACTAAATGTAAGCTCCTCTCTCTCTTCTCTCTGTCTCCCTATCTATCTATCTAGCTAGAGAGAGAGAGAGAGAGAGAGAGAGAGAGATGTATATATAGATATACACATACAGTTTATATGTTTGATTGTTTTAGATACCTTTGACGATATATGATCCACAAGAATCTTCTACAACTTCAGATGTTTCGTGCTCGGATTCTTTGTGTGCGTTGGGAATAAGAAGTTCTGAAGCCACGTGTTCAAACAGCAACAGATGTGAATATACCTTCCAATATGGAGATGGGAGTACATCTTCCGGTATATATATGTGTGTGTGTGTGTGTGTATCCATATCTATGTATGTATGTATGTTTAGTAATGCTCCATTGTATCAGGTTACTATGTACGAGACACTATGGAATATACCATTATTGGGAGTGATGGAGGCTTGACAAATACAACATCAAAAGTTATGTTCGGGTTAGTTCCAAACGCACGCACACACACACACACACACATATAGAGAGAGAGAGACACACAAACATGTAGTTGGCTAGTTTGAATGGTTCAGATTCATAGTTAATGAAGTGAAAAAGATTATTAGTTCTATTCTCTCTCTCTCACACACGCGCGTAAAAAAACTATTAACATAATACACAAGTTCATAAAATACACATATATAAATTTATAAAAATATTACTTAGAAATATTATATTTCCACAGATGCAGCCAAAAACAAACAGGTGACCTCACGTACTCAGGCCAAGCTGTGGATGGTATAATGGGATTTGGACAGCTGGCATTATCAGTGCCCAATCAAATTGCTTCACAACAAAAGCTTCCGAGAATATTTCTCACTGTTTAGAGGGTGAATCTCAGGGCGGTGGTATTCTTGTTATCGGTGGGGTAACAGCAACTGGTATTGTCTACACAGACATGGTCCCAAACTCGTAAGTCACATATATATACATATTGCGTGTGTGTGTGTGAGAGAGAGAGAGAGATAGAGAGAGAGTGAGAGAGCGCTGTGTGTGTGTTTATGATAAACTAAATATACCGAGATTATATTATGGATAGGCACACAATAAACTTTAGAGTTTTGGCTTATTTACCATCGAGAATACTGTAAATATATTTTAATATATATTAAACTATTGTGGTATTAATGTTATTATTTTAAATGCAGAACACATTATAATGTGGTTTTGGTTGGCATAAATGTAAATTCGAACAAGCTACCTGTAGATGCTGAAGATTTTTCATCAAGTACCGATCAAGGTGTTATTTTTGATAGCGGAACCACTCTTACTTATCTCCCTGGTGGTGCTTATAATGTTTTTGTTCAAGCTGTAAGTATACACATCCATGTATATCTATACATATCATATATACATTTACACACACACATGTTTTTATAAATGTATATAATTATTTGTTTCAGATTAGGGATGCTACCAGTGCATCTCCAGTGCGTGTTTCAGGGTTTGATACACAATGCTTTCTTGTGTCAGGAAGGTAATCAGTTTTTAAAAAAACCACTGTTTATATAGTTCGTAATTATTTGTGATTAAATATAATATAGATTTATTTATTTATTTATTTTGCAGTATTTATGACACATTTCCAAAGGTGACATTGAATTTTGCTGGAGGAGCAACTATGGAGTTAACCCTGACAATTATCTCATGCTCGGAGGAACTGCTGTAGGTTTATATATTAAATGTCTGTATTCGATATATAAACTTGCAGCAGTTCCTCCATATATCCATAAGATGATATCGCACGCACGCACGCACGCACACTCATCAATATGGCATTTGTTGTTCTAAGTTTTCCATACATATTTGTGTGTATATTGTAGGATTTTCTTATACTATTTATGGATGTGTGTATATATATATATATATATATTATATATAATATACTATAGATAGAAGTGTATACACACACACACACACATACATACATATAGTAATATTTTGAATTAATGCTAAATGTGTAGGGATTCTTTTTGTAGTCTGGACCTGGTGGAAAAACAAATGTTTATTGCCTTGGATGGCAATCCTCTGGTTCTTCTAGTGGGCCTAAAGACAGCGAACAACTCACAATTTTGGGAGGTAAGAAATATACTAATCTTATTCAAATATTTATTAATACTAATTAATTACTGATAATAATAAACTGAGTTAATTTATTATTCACCGAGTAACACACACACTTATACGCTTGATTTTCAGATATCGTACTCAAGAACAAATTGGTTGTCTACGATCTAGACCACAGTCGCATTGGATGGGTCAACTACAATTGTAGGTTTTATTGCATATGTGTGTGTGTGTGTGTGTGTGTGTGTGATGTATCTATATGTATATATACACACCCACAATGGACATACGTTTGTATACATTGACACATACGCAGCTCATGTATCTAGCTGTACTTCATACATCCTATATGTATATGCACACATCTCTCTTGTGTGTGTGTGTGTGTCTGTGCGTGCGTGTGTGTGAGAGAGAATATTATTTAATTCTTTTTTAATAGGCTCGAGCCAAGTGAAAGTAGCAGGGGCATCAGTGACAGCATCTCACTTGGACACAAACAAAGCAAGTGGATTAACAGTGTTTACTGCACTCACATTCATTACCACATTGTTTGTATCTTTTCTTGTATATTAGCGTGGTTTTTTCTTTTATTAGTTTTTTTTTTCATATTCTTTATTACCCGACATACAGATATACACGCATATACGGGGAATCTGATTGTCATTATGTTTTGTATATTGGCGATCCATTCTCAGTTTTGTTCACAAATAAAGCCGTCTTTTTCTTTAACTTGTGTATATGTTTAACACACACACACACACACACACACACACAGACTGCTTTATATATAAAGCACAGTGTTATAAATATATATGTGTGTGTGTGTGTGTGTGTGTGTATACTTATCTGTAAACTTATTTTATTACTACAAATATAGGAACAAGATACTTAGTATATACCGAGAATGTATTAGGAGAATATGCTGAGGTATATTCCAAGGAAGGTTTAGGGTTCTTGGGGAAACGATGAAGAACAGCAGAAGCGGCTCGCATTTGATGCTGCTGCAGCAATTGCGCAAGATCACGCAGCTCCAAGGCACACAGGAAGCATCGGATTCACTAGATTACCAACAGGAAGGAGGCGGATCATCCGAAGAACAATCCGCTGATGACAATCTCTTATTTCAGGACAATCCTCACAGGTCCGCGAAGGAAGGAGTCGGATCGTCGAAGAACAATCGTCCGACATGTTTTCGCAGCCGATTCATCTCAGCTCTGCGAAGGAAGGAGCCGGAGCCTCCGAAGAACAGTCGGCCGATGAAAACCTCTTGTTTCCTCAGCTCAATCGGCAGCCAATTCATCTCAGGTCTATGAATCAGGGCTTCTGTGAGTGGAGCGGCAACACAGGTGAAAATCTCTTGTTTTCCGGTCACAATCGGCAGATTCAAGACGTAAATCTCTTGTTTAGGGACCGGAATGGGGAAAAGTCTCTTAGATGATCAGCAGAATGGGGATCTTGTGGATAATCCCCGGAACAGGGATGATAATCGGTATACAGGTGGAAAAAGTTCATTAGATTTCGGAAAAATGAGCAGGAGAGGGCTCTTCAACAAAGTGCACAGCACGGTCATTTTGGTAGGGACGATTGGAGCGAGAATGCAACACTTGTGTTGCTTGAGGTATATATATGCTTGTTTTATGTGTGTGTTACGTCTGTATGTATGTGCGTGAACTAGTGCTACTTGTACATCACACACACATTCCCATTTACATACCAATATAACCACTTGTATATGTCTCGGTGAATGTCTTGTCTCTTGTTTCGGACTCAAAATGCGCATAAACACATGGATGTAGTTGGCTGTTTTATACATGTCTTGGGCCATTAAATGTATCTGACAGTTCTGGAGTTAATTGCGAGCAAATAGATATGTACGTGGTTAACTACCATATTTCGGGATGCTCTGAACCAGCTCAGACACATGCACACATAATGTAGGTCTTCTATTTTACAAATGAGACATGCGAGCCATAACTATAGATATTGATAAGCATGTGTATGTGCGTATGCTGTATTTTTTCCTCCCTCCTAGAAAGAGTTGGATCAGCATCTAACGCACACACACATACATGTATCTTTGCATAGTATATGTACATATGTATGTGTGTACACACGCACACATATTGTACTGTTTGTGATGTGATTTTGGTTACAGGCATGGAGGGAGAAATGTGAGAAGCTAAACAAATGGCATTTACGGAGACAACAGTGGGTCGAGGTGGCCGAGGTAGTAACAAGCAGGAGCAACTGCCCCAAAACAGATGTACAATGCAAGAACCGGGTGGACACTCTGAAGAAGAAGTACAAGCAGGAGAAACAGAAGCTGGCTACCTCGGGTGGCCTCAGTAAGTGGCCTTTATATGCAATCCTCGACCGCCTGGTGAATGCCGACAATAATGCGAGTACCAGTAAAGGGAATAACAACTCCAAAGCTATCGTGATGCATACAGACGAGCAGAATCACCACAACACTCGTAAGTTGTATATATGCACACATAATATACAATATTATATGCATACCGATATAAAGAAACATGGCTTTATCTTATATTCATTAGTGTACTGGTTTGGTTTAAAGTCTATCATAAAATGTAGATTATCATTTCTGTTCATTATGACCCTCTCGCTCATACAACTTCAGATGCACCACTGTCACAGTCTTATATAGTAGTACATATAACCTTGTTACTACGTTTATAGAGACAGTTCAGTTACAACTTTTTATTTATCAATAAATATCAAATGTTTCAATTAATTAACATAGTTTAACATATAATATACATCATATGTTGCTATATAAAGTTTATGGTGTTAAAAATGTAGAGGTTCTTCTTCCGTGCACTGCTGATGCGGGGAATATTGTTGAAGTGTGGAAATCCAAGGGCTGTTCTTCAAGCTCCAGCCAGGATGAAGGTATATCTTTTGAAGAGGCTGATGAGTGCAATGACAACGTAGTGAAGGATAAGAGTGCTAAAAAGAGGAAGACCCCTGCTCAAATCTGGTAAGTTTATCCCCTAAATATACTTTAACGTGATACCTGGGGTTTGTCATCTTCACTAATTATAATGTTGTTGTTGGTGTTTTGCGCCACATCTCTCCCTCTCCACACACACCCGCCTCTCTCTCTCTCTCTCTCTCTCTCTCTCTCTCAGACACACGCACACACGGGCTTATAGTTCCATATAAATGGATCTTTACAAATCATTTAAAGACCTTGTTAATTATATATGTATTACAGGAAACAAATGGGGATTTGATGGGAGCGATTGGGAAACTTGGGGAAATATTCGAGAGAATGGAGGAGGGAAGGAGGCAGCAGTTAGAGGATTTGGAGAGGATTCGAAGGAATATGCCAGGGATCTGGAAATGCACAGAATGCAGCTCATGATCCAAACGCAAATTGAGCTTTCTAAACTCAACAAACACTAAGTCTTTTCCGGTAAGTAGCTGACACGCACATATTGTAGCTACAGCTGCAACTTATATATATATATATATAGTGCGTGTGGTGTATATATATATATATATATATATATATATATATATATATATATATATATATATATATATATATAATGATGTATCTTAAGTTATATTCAGAATGGGCATTTCCACTCTTTAAGGCTCTGCTTGATCACGACTTCACATCACTGATAAGTTGCATATGCACACACACAATGTATGTGTATGTATATGTATATACACTGACATACATATATATACAATACACAAATACAGGTACTCATATGCCTGGATATATGTATGCAGTTCACAGATGTAATTGCTTACCCTCATCCTCAAATGTATACTCCACAGTTTCCCATCTATCATCATCAAATGTAGAGGCTATGCATTACATGGTTCAGTTTATGGACAAATTTAACCAATTAGTTGGTAGAGGGAATGTTTTGTGGTCATGCTGGTTTTAAAATGGAGCTTAATATTTGCATTTGTAAAGCTGCTATTACAAACTATTGTGCAGGCTCCAAAGCAAAGGAAACAGCCACTTGCTTATGTAGAGCAGCTTGCAGAATCCTCATGAGATGCAACCTGCCAGTTAAAAAGAAAAATTCTTTTATAGAGGTGAACAAAACTTTCTATAAGTTAGAAAGCAAGCAACTCACCCAAATCACAAGAAGAATAATAACAATGGAAATTCAATAGGGGTGTGTATAGAGCCTTCAAGATATGGAGGAAGAAATTAAGTCAGTTTGCAATAGTGCTTCTATAAGAGCGATAATAGAACAATATGACATCTCTTGAATTTTGATCGGCAATTAGATATGAAGCAAGTAAGTGAGGGTCTCCACCAAGAAAACTGACTTATGTAAAGGCCTAGATGAGCAATGAAATGTTCAACCAATGGATTAAACAATTTAAGAGATGAGTACTTAAGGAGTCTCACTCAACCTTGGCATTGACATCATTTCATTATTACTGCATTGTTCTTATGTGATGCAACCTCTTGACATTTATTTTGTCACTCTTTAAGAGTAACTTCAAGTAATAATAGAGGTTGCTTTGATGAACGATATTGTTTACATTGAGATGAGTAGGCCAGTTCTTGATGAATTAACATCTCAAGCCTTAGTAATAACAGAACATCATATGTTTCAAAACTATAGGTATCTGACTTTTTAATGTTAAGACCATGGATGGAAATTATAACCCTTATATAGCAAAAACACACGTATGGGAACAAACTTAGCATGGACAATGATTCAAATATGAATGAAAACTTATTTGAATAAGCAACTAAAGTCATAAAAGCATATGCTATAGTAAGAAAACCATCTCAATGTAAGGCCTTAATAAGCACCACCATCTCATGAAAGAGCATACAAAGTTAAATCATGACTTCTGATTAATATCAATTAACTCATAGAGTGAGTTAAGAAAGAACGTGAGATTAAAAAATTACTTTAGAAAGTCAAAAAAGAACATAATGAACAAGTAGTAATGTGGAAATAACAAAAGAAGTTGTAAAACATAGAGACAAAAAATGCAATAGAAGCTCTATAACTAAAAAAAAGCCATTGAAAGAATTACGGAAGCAACAAGAGAAAGAGCTGTATAAAGCACTATGGGTGAAAATAGGATAATTTTAACTACCTCCACCTTAGGTATTAACTAATTCACAACATGCAAGACAAGTTTAACTTGTAATAATTTGGGAGCAAAACAGATGACATTTACAAGTTATAGAACAATTTATCATTGAAACCTAGACAACACACAAGTAATTACGATGGGTAAAGACAACTTGACTTAAATAGATTTTAACGTTTATTTTCAAATCCAAGAAGAGTTTTTACATTGGAGTTTGTTTAATGAGATGGTATTGAAGAAATGTTCAAAAATACACAACTAAGGCACTTGACTCAAATATGACAATACTGCTTCCAACCAAAAGATGAATGGAGCTCGATATTGAAGATATTAACACAATAATATAAAGGTAAGACATGATTTCTATTAAATCTAATCAAATATGAACTTATTAGGGCAACAAGACCAAGTTGTTGAGTGTTTTTCGCACATGACAAGAAACCTTATGTTTATGATAAGAAACCAAGTAAGAAATGTCAATAAACCCTAATTTATCACTTATTAAGTGTCAAGAAATAGGAATCTTGAGTATAATTTTAATCTTGTTTTATCACATTGTGATTATCTCATATTTTAACCTTACTTTAATTGGTTGGCAACCATCTTCACAATAAAAAAAAAAGTTAATCAAAATATTAAATCAAATGAATGTTAAAAATCAAAATTTGTTCAAAAGATTCATTTGTAAGGTTGATTTCCATATATGTTTTAGCTTAAATAATAATAAAACATAATCAAAGTTTGTTCAAGAGAATCATTTGCAAGGTACATGTTTTAGCTTAAGTGGTAATAAAACACACCCTCCTCTATGTAAACCTCACACACCATAAATACCAATTTAGTATATATATGCTTGAACATAATCCTCTTTAATGTTTGGTTTAACTGCTTAACCAACTCATTAATTTAAAGATGATATGGAGATGTAACCAAGTGTGTAATGTTTAATCTAATACATAACAATTGTAACACTTCTAAAAATAAATGTTAAACCATTATTTAAGAGTATCTGCTCAAATGACATGAAGACGTAAACAAATGTTTAATACTTAATTTAATGAAATAAATATTAAATCGTTATCTAAGAGTATTTACTCAGAATAATAATACTATAAAACAAAATTGACCAATAGTTCATTATTAATTTCCACTTAATGAATTAGCTAAGGTAATTGAATGCTACAATAATATATTAATTACCTTTGAGAAGATCATAAAAATAGTTTTATTAAATCAATCGCAATTAGTTGAAATAGTTTCAAACTTTTGTTTTCATGAATATGTTAGTGACCACATTTTCATTGTGCATAATTCATTTTGACCTTTCTAAGCTTCACATGTTCATGAATGAAGAAGTGATATATGTTGAGTTGTTATTTTGGCTCATCTCTTTTAATGTAGTGATCATCATTACCTTAACTATCATTGGTAAGCTCTGAGAAATTCTAAGTGGACATAGAACTTACTTTATGAGCGGAATTAAGATAAGGAAGGTGTGAGATAACACATGGTAAGAGCTTTGAGTGAGAACTTTGCTTCCTCATTGGAATAAGTCTAACTTGTGTTGCCCTTTGTACCACCCTTATTTCTAATGTGCATTGGCCTAATGTTAGACTACCCTCAACATTCATGGATGAGTGCATTAAAGAACTAAACCAAAACTGGAGTGCTTTACTCCCTCTTCACTAGTTATATGCCATTTCTCGTGCATATAGGCATTAGACATTGGGCGAATTGGTTGGTGATGGAGTGGCCACCCACAAAGTCCAAGTGCCGATGTAAAGGAGCAACAACCACTACTTGAAGGCCCGAGAACTTAGCTAGCTGGCATCCACCAATTTATCTCAGCCTCAAGGACATGATGACGTGACAACATGAAAATTATTAGGCTGCATTGACAATTAGTGACGTGTCAAACACTAATAAAAAAAACATACAATCTCACTGATGTTCCAAACTGACTACCATAAGGTACATAGGACAATGCACATGGTGGAGGTGTATTATGACAATTGACCAAGGACGAGGCCATCATGATAACAACACAACCATAAAAGGTGAAAAAGCCTAAGTTATTGGTGCTTTTTGAGCATGTTCAAGATCTCAAAGGGGGGTTTGACACTTTTGAGATAAAGCATGTCTCTTGAAGAGAGAATCTATAAGCTGACAAGCTTGCACAAAAGGGGGCATTATTTTGTCAAAGTGATATCTCTTCGTCTATTTATAATCAAGTGAAATTCTTATCATTTTTTACACTTGTAAAGATGGTGTATATTCCAGTGTATCATGGTTTACAAAATGAGAATTTAAATTGGTATTTATATTAAAATGGAAAAAGAAGTTTTACCACTTGGACAGAAGTTCTACCATCATTTTTAAAGGATGGAGCATTAAAGTGGTTTGAGCGTTAAACAAATGATGTTAAGGCTAGTTGGAATAGGTTGAGTGAGGCTTTCTAAGTAGAGTATGGGAAGCCAGAGATGTTGGATGAGATCATGAAGCAATTGAATCAATTAAGGCAAAGCGAAGGAGAGATTATGAAGGCATTCAATGAGTTGTGTTGGAGCTCCAATGTAAGTGAAGGCCTTAGAAGGATTGGAGGATGCTATAAGTCGGTTGTCTAGATAGATGCATTGGTGTTCAACAAGTTTATTATTGGATTGAAATCAATGTTATGCTAAAAGGTAAATAATAAAGAGTTTAGCAACTTGTAGGAAGTTGTGAAGATTATTATGAAGGAGGCACTTTTCATGGATCCTAATGAAATCTCAATCTTAATTGTAGAACCACAATCAAGGTTGACACTAATTTTACAAATACCTCAAGTTGTAATTTCTGCAACCATTCCAATCAAATCATATGAGTTGGAGAGTAGTATTGCCAAATTGACCTTGGATTTTAATGAGCTCAAGTTGCACTTGCTTCAAATGAAGTCAATAGAACCAACACCTTCAAGGCCACCAATGAATTGAGTGAATGTTACTTGTTACATTTATAAACAACAAGGTCATTATGCCATCAAATGTTAACAACCACAATCACATGTGACATGTTTTACATGTAAATAGGTGGGACACTATGCAAATAAGTGTCTTCAAAAACCTCAACCAACTTCTTCATCATAACAAAGGGACCATCCTAGTTTTCATTTTATGAAGTTAACAATCGAGCAAGTTGACTTGAATCTCTTAGGTCTTAAGAGAACCAAAGGGAAGTAACAAGTTGAACAACATGAGCTAGTGGAATCATGTGTGAGTAAGAAGGTATCAAGCCATGACATAAAGTTGGTATATAAGATATGGGGATTGGCAAGGGACAAAAGGAGTATTCAATTATCGAGGATGTTCGTGTTAACATTACAATTGCACAATTATTATCAAAGTTCTCAAGCTTGAGGAAGGAGCTTCGATAAAGAAGTAATACTCATACAAAGAAGTTACATCCTAGTGGTGAGAATGAAGTGATGTAAAATGTACATGTGATAACAAGAAAATCTAATATAAATACCAATTGTGGATGTGGTGGTAGTAAAATACATGTGCAACATGTTCTAATATATGGTAGTGAAAAGATTAATGTTATGAATAACTAGTTGATGAAAAAACTTGGTCTCATGTGTAACTAATCATTGAATTGGAGAATTAAGTAGATGATCAACATGTTAAGTCAGTAGGAATAATTATTGACTTGTCAATCATAGTGCACTAAATAACTACCTTTATAGATGTGCATGTCATGCAACTACAATGGGATGCACATAGTTATTCTATGATCTTGATTGACCTTGGGTTTAAAAGGTTAATGCTAAGAATTATTGAAAGAAGGGAAAAATAACTATTAGTCATAAGTCAAGACAAGTGACAATTATTAAGAAGAGCACTGTCACAACCCGATACAGGATACAGAATTCCGGATACAGGATACAAGATGCAGGATTTCGGATACAGGATACGGGTTACAGGATATGCCTGCAGGATATTCCTACAGGATATACCTATAGGATATGCTATAGGATATGCCTAGAGAATATGCTACAGGATATGCCTAGAAGATAAGGGACACTATTCTTAGCTCATGACTAGATTAGACTCATGACTGTCAAGCCACGATCAGGAAACAGAAAGTGAGCAGGATTCCAAGAGTAGGAAGGCTTGACTCAGGAGCAGGATAGGAAGACAGGAACTAGGAACTCAGGAGCAAGACAAGACGCAAGACAGGATCTAGGAGTAGGACAGGAACAGGACTGGATCTAGGAGCGAGATAGGAACAGGACAGGATCCAGGAGCGAGACAAGAGCAGGAGGCAAAGAGCAAGGCAAACAAGAACAAGACAAGGACAAGAATGATCGTAGAATGACTGGTGTTGATAGTAACTGATTGTACAACAATTAGGTCGAGCTTTTATGCTCACAACTCTAAGCTAATCTAGTCATGAGTCTAATCTAGTCATGATCTAAGAATAGTGTCCCTTATCCTCTAGGCATATCCTGTAGCATATCCTCTAGGCATATCCTATAGCATATCCTATAGGTATATCCTGTAGGAATATCCTGCAGGCATATCCTGTAACCCGTATCCTGTATCCGAAATCCTGCATCCTGTATTGTATCGGAATCCTGTATCCTATATCGGGTTGTGACAGCACCTCCTCCCTAAGGACGAGTTCCACGAGTCTTAGGACCTGGTTTAGCAGGATAATGCCGATGGAAGGCAGCAACTTTGGAAGAAGCATGGAGTAAGTTGGATGCAGGTTCCCAAGTGCGATCGGTAGGCAAATAACCTTTCCAATCCACCAAGTATTGAAGTTGGCGGCGATGAAGACGAGAATCAAGGATGGCTGCAACTTCGTACTCAGGTTCACCAGCAATGACCACAGGAGGGGGAGGAGAAAAGCACGACCAGGAAGAGAAGAAGGATGATACGGCTCCAACAAGGAGGTGTGAAACACAGGATGAAGTTTCACCGTGGTAACTCGAGTCGGAAAGCTACAGGATTTACCTCCGCCACGATCCTGTAAGGGCCCAATCGTTGAAAATCCAACTTAGAAGAAGGCCTGTTGGTGCGAATGTGTCGACGAAGAAGCCACACGAGATCACCAATCTTGTATGCAGGTGCCGGTTGACGGTGAGCATCAGCATGATGCTTGTACCGTTCCTGTGCCTGCTGAAGTGAACCTGGAAGATGCTGAAGACGATCCTGTACTGCAGGAGGAAGAAGAGGAGCAAAGTCAAAACGTGGATGGTGGCCTGTAAGAGCAAAGAAAGGTGTCTGTCCTGTAGATGCGTGAACGGAGTTGTTGTAGGCAAACTCCGCCATGGAAGAAGGTCCAACCAGTTGTCCTTGGTAACTGATGAAGCAACGAAGATATTGTTCTAAGGTCTGAATTGTGCGTTCGGACTGCCCATCGGTTTTGGGTGATATCCTGAAGAAAGATCCGCTTTAACCTGTAGACTCCGAAGAAGCTCTCGCCAAAACTTGGACATGAATTGTGGACCTCGATCGGAAACAATGCTCTCAGGAAGACCATGATGTCGGAACACCTCACGGATCACCAACTCGGCAGTTGTCTGACCTGTAGCTGTCTTGTTGCAGGGTAGGAAATGAGCCTGCTTGGTGAAACGGTCAACCACCACAAGAACTGCATCAAATCCACGAGAAGGAGGAAGATCTGTGAGGAAATCCATAGAAATGGATCTCCAAGGAGCAGAAGGAACAGGAAGAGGACGAAGAAGACCAGAGGGTGCATGATGAGGCATCTTCGACCTGCTACAAGTGTCACAACTCCGTACAAACCTCTCCACAAAACCTCGCAACCCAGGCCACCAATAGTTGCGAGTCACCAACTCACTGTCTTGGCCACACCAAAATGTCCTGTAGCCGGGGTATCATGACAATCCTGTACCACACGAGTCCTGAAATACCAACAGGAACGTACAGGAGACCTTCCCGGTACAGGAGTCCATCCTGTATGGTGAACAGGTTGTAGTCTGGACGGGAACTGGAGGAAGAGGAACTTGCAACGTCAGGATGAATGTGTGAGAACACATTCTTTGCCAAGTCGTCTGTAGCCAACTGCGAACGGACCTGTAGGAGTGTTGAATTTGCTGGAGCCTGATGAACCTGCAGTGCCGCAAGCCGGAATCGATCAGGACCCAACAACACTTGCCTTTGACAGTCAAATGCAGGATCGCCCGGGCTTGGTGCAAGGTAAGAGCGCCTAGACAATGCGTCCGCCTTGCCATTCCGAAAACCGGGCCTGTAGACGATGACGAAGTCAAAACGTGATAGGAACTCGCCCACCTAGCCTGTCGCCGACTGAGAACTCGAGCCGTTTGAAAGTACTCCAGGTTCTTGTGATCCGTAAGAACTTGTACAGGATGTGCAGCACCTTCCAGGAAATGCCGCCACTCCTCAAACGAATCCACAATGGCCTTGAGTTCCTTGTCATGAATCTCGTAATTGATCTCCGCCGACAGGAACTTACGAGAGTGAAAAGCTACAGGATGAAGCAACTTGTCCTCTCCAACTTGCGATAGGACGGATCCTACTGCAAAATCCGAGGCATCTGCTTCAATGAAGAAAGGATGAGAAGGATCAGGATGTGCTAAAATCGGAGCTGTCGTGAAGTGTCCTTGAGTGTTGTGAATGCATGTTCCGCCTTGTCGGACCAAGAGAAAACCCTGTGCGCTTGGTGAGTTCGTGAGTGGAAGTACACGCTTGGAGAAGTCCTGTATGAACGCCTGTAGAAGTTTGCAAAGCCAAGGAAACATTGTACATCTCGTACGACTTGGGCCTCTCCCACTCCACGATGGTCTTCACCTTGTGCATGTCCATGGAAACGCCAGCAGGAGAGACGATGTAGCCCAAGAACTCCACGAATCCCTATCGAAAAAACACTTCTCCAACTTCGCATGCCATGCTCGCGAAGCCGCTTAGAACAATCGTACATGCTTGTCATGTGCCGCCTGGTCCTTGGAGAAAATCAAAATGTCGTCGAGGTAGATCACCACAAACTGGTCCAAGAAGTCACGAAAGATGTCGTTCACCATGTGTTGGAACACGGCTGGGGCATTGGTAAGGCCGAAAGGCATACCGTGTACTCGAAGTGTCCATACCTTGTACGAAAGGCAGTCTTCCACTCATCGCCGGGACGAATCCGTACAAGGTTGTAGGCCCCTCGTAAGTCGATCTTCGTGAACACCTTTGCTCCTCGCAGCCGATCGAGAAGTTCCGGGATCAATGGCAACGGGTACCGATTCCGAATGGTGACTTGATTCAAACCCCTGTAGTCCACAACCAAACGTAAACTCCCATCCTTCTTCTTGACAAAGAAGATAGGCGCTCCTGCAGGGGACTTTGAGTGACGAATGAAGCCGGATGCCAAGTTGTCCTCGATGTACTGACGAAGAACCTCCAACTCTGTGGGTGACAATGCATAAATCGGTCCGAACGGTGGAGTCTTTCCTTCGCAAGATCAATAGGACAGTCGTAGGACCTGTGAACAGGAAGAACTGCAGCCTTGTGCTTGTCAAAAACGTCCTTAAAGTCGTGGTACTTGGATGGTAGAAGAAGGAGGAGAAGGAGAAGGAGTAGGCGAAGGAGATTGAAAAACAGGAGAGTCAGACACAGGAAAGGTAGAAGAGGACGTAGGAGTTACTTGAAAGGCAAAAAGGTGGAAAGGAGCAGGATCAGTGGTAAGTTCATGCATGGTAGTGGTAAGAACTCGGAGAGGAGAGCAGGAGGGAGCTGTGACTGAAAAAGAGGAAGGATCTTGGGGGTGGAACAGAAGCAGAGTAACAAAAGAGGCAGGATTGGGAAAAACCTGTGTGGATGTTGACGAGTGTACAGGATTGGAAGAATCCTGTACAGAAGTCCGTGGTTGCACAGGAGTGAGGAGCCTGTGAGTGTGCTGACGAACCAACAGGAGGTGGATCCTGTTGAGGAGGAACCTTCGACACTGATACAGGATTGGAAGAACCCTGTACAGGAATCCGCAAACTTACAGGAGTGGAGAGAGCCTGCGGATGTGCTGAGGAACTGACATGAGGTGAATCCTGTCGAGGAGGAGTCTTCAACACTGGTACAGGAACAGGCACGGTCAATCCTGTAGCTTGTACTGCCTCAGACACCAAGGATGTATCCTGCACGCAGGAAGGTACAGGATTGATCCTGGCTGCTGGAGAGGAAAACGTGAGCGTCCTAGACCTCCAGTCGATCTGCGGATTTGCAACAACGAACCATGGCATGCCAAAAATGATGGGAGTCGACCGAGTCTTGATCAAGTTGAAGGAAATCGAACAGTTGAATGCACCATGACTGCAAGAGAGAGGTGTGGTAGCGTGGGTAACTGCGCCAGAAGCAATCAAACGACCATCGGCCACCTCTACAGGAACTGCACGCTTCAACTTCACCACCGGAATGCCATGCTGAGCTGCAAAAGTGTCATCCATGAACACATTTGCACCAGTGTCTAACAGGGCAAACTCCTTGAGCTCTCGATTGAGGCGAATGTGTACAGGAAACTTGAGTGATGGAATGGTATGAGCAGCACCAATGGAGCCTGCACCTACGTCCAACTTCGCGGCTCCTAGACGAAGTGGACATTGAAGTTTTCCGACTGAACTTCAGCTTCGGCTTCACGCGTCTTGAACTTTCTGGCTTTATTAGGACATTCCGCCACCTTGTGTCCTGCTGCACCACAATACAAGCATAGGTTCTCACCCCGACGACGTTGCTTCTCAGCAGTTGAAAGTGGGCCACGCTTGGATTTGTTAACCTCCATAGGAACTGCTCCAGAAGGTGTCGTAGGAACATGTGCTACGGCTACAGGATTGGCTGGCAGGAACTGCTGACGGAATTTTTCCTGACGGCGCTCGAACAAACGGTTGTCGCAGCGAACGGCCTGTTGCATGATCTCCGCTAACGTTTGAGCATCCGGTAACGTAAGGAGAAGGTCCTTCACATCATCCCTCAGCCCAAAACGGAAGTGTTCGATCAATGCAGTCTCGTCCCATGGAATGTTCGTGCACAATTGCTGGAATTCGGATGCATAAACGGAAGCTGGTCTGGATCCTTGTGTGAGCCTCCGTAACTTTGTGCATGCAGAACGGTACTTATCAGGATCTCCAAAGCAGGCTTCAAAGGCAGCCACAAACCTTCAAAGTCTTCCATCAATGGGTCGTCACGCTCCAGCAAGGGAGCAACCCAAGCTCGTGGAGATCCACTAAGGATGCCAAAAGGCCAACCTTTTGTGCATCCGTCGAGTAGCGGCGTGGTTGCATGCGGATCAAGAGCCGGATCTGATTCAGGAAACCTTAAAATCGGTGCGATTGCCACTGAACTTTCTGGCATGCTGATCTTCGGCTCCAAGAAAAGTTCGATGAAGAGGAACCACCGATGCTTGAGAGAGAGCCTGCGCAGCAGCCTTGGAGGATGCATCAGCAGCTGCATGCGCCGTTGGTGGACCTTGCAGATCGGTGACCACTTGGCGCAAAGTGGCCAGCTCGAAGCAACATTTGGTGCTCGCGTTGAAAGTGCTCAAAATCGGCCATGATTATGAAAGAAAAGGGAAAACGAAGGAAAAAATCAAGGAAAAAAAAGTAACTAGGAAACGAAGAGCTATGAAGAGTTACTATCAAACTGTCAAGCCACGATCCAAACAGGAAGTGAGCAGGATTCCAAGAGAAAGGCTTGACTCAGGACAGGATAGGAAGACAGGAACTAGGAACTCAGGAGCAAGACAAGACGCAGACAGGATCCAGGAGTAGGATAGGAACAGACAGGATCAGGAGCGAGATAGGAACAGGACAGGATCCAGGAGCGAGACAAGAGCAGGAGGCAAAGAGAGACAAGACAAGAACAAGACAAGGAACAAGAATGATCGTAGAATGACTGGTGTTGATAGTAACTGATTGTACAACAATTAGGTCGGAGCTTTTATGCTCACAACTCCAAGCTAATCTGGTCATGAGTCTAATCTAGTCATTGTCACAACCCGATACAGGATACAGAATTCCGGATACAGATATAGGATGCAGGATTTCGGATACAGGATACGGGTTACAGGATATACCTATAGGATATGCTATAGGATATGCCTAGAGGATATGCTACAGGATATGCCTAGAGGATAAGGGACACTATTCTTAGCTCATGACTAGATTAGACTCATGACTAATCTTCGAGGCTACCTTCGCGAATATCAGCAGAAGCAACTGGCGGACTCTCTTCAGCATCCCGAAGGTCTCTCTCTCTCTCTCTCTCTCTCTCTTACTCTTTTTTTTTATTAGGTTCACTCGACGGTGGGCTTTGCTGAAGCAGGATCAATGCTTGCGAGCTCAACAAGTCAGATTTCTTCTGAAGTTGAGGTTCCTCGTTCCAAATTGTATATATGGAGCTGTGGGCATTTCTCAAGGCCATTACTTGAGGCCCCGGATGATGATGGCGAAGTGTCTGCGGTGAGATTGTCGCGTGAAAAGAAAGCCCTCGACGGTATCTCAAAGTGTCAACATTCAAGTAAGCATTTCACTGGCATTTAAGTAAATGCTATTTAGCAAATCAACAACTCACTCAGAAGCAAGAGGCTCAAGCAGGGGGAGTAAGGGTTGTTGAAAAGGGATAGGAAGTAAGTGGTGACAATAAATTTAAAGCAAGAGAAGTGGAGTATCGAGCTCTTTTGGAGAAGATACTTAGTCTAAGTTTGACTCCTAAGAAGAAAGAGCAATACATGGACATGTTATTAAAATTCTCCAAGTTGTTTATGACATCATATGAAGAGCAATGTCAAGTGGATATTGTGCAACATGAATCCCACTTAAACAAGGTACAAGGGAAGTTGCACAAAAAGCTTATAAAATGAGTGCTTTTAAATATAGCATAGTTAATGAGAACATAGGAAGCTACAACTTTTAGATTTCATTTTAAAGGTGGAGACGTTAGATTGGGTTTTTCATGTGATGGTAGCCCTAAAGGATATGGTAAGTGGCGAGTTTGTGTCAATTTTAAACTATCATAGTTTTAACATGGTGGGGTAAAGATTGTGGAATATATGAGAAAAAGACCAAGTAAACATGGGTCATCATGACAAGGGCCCTTTCATAAACACCAGTTGACTCTTTGCTTAATTGGTTTAAGGAGAAAGGAAAGGTTGTGACATTTGATATCATAGTGGTTCTAGGTTTGATTCCCATTCGAGACAAGCTTATGAACTCATGCACCAAGTGAGCAGACTAACCAAGGGGAAGTAGTGAGCCTTAAATCCATAGGGGATTGCCAATGTAAAGCATGTCATAAGCGACCGAAGGAGGGAGGTGACAGTAGCAACTCTTGAATTCGTGAATGAGAGCATCCACTCTCTCAAATGGGTGTCATAGTTCTAACCATGAGATCTACCACAGTGATGATGACATCGTTCTCATCATTGGTGGATAGGCCTCTTGTTCTTCACCCAATAGAGAAGGGGAAGTAGTGAGCCTAAGATCCATAGGGGATTGCCAATGTAAGGCACTGTCATAAGCAATTGAAGGAGGAGGAGGTGACAGTAGCAACTCTTGAATATGTGAATGAGAGCATCCACTTCTCAAATGAGTGTCATAATTCTAACATGAGATTTACCACAGTGATGTTGACAACGTTCTCATCACTGGTGGGTTGTTCTTCACCCGATAGAGAAGGGGAAGTAGTGAGCCTAAGATCCATAGGGGATTGCCAATGTAAGGCATGTCATAAGGAAGAAGGTGACAGTAGCAACTCTTGAATCCGTGAATGAGAGCATCCACTCTCTCAAATGGGTGTCATAGTTCTAACCTAATGAGTTGACCACCTGGGTAAATATTATAGAATATATAAGAAAAGACCTGAGTAAATATTATGGAATATATGGGAAAAAGACCTAAGCAGACCTAGATCATCATGACTAGGGGCCTTCTTATAAAACACCAATTTTCCTTTGCTAATTGGTTTAAAGGGAAAGATTAAATGATGGACACATCAAGATTATCGGCCCATTCCTTTCATAAAAGAGATATTGGACGACATTTTGTGATGAGTACTTTGGTATTTCCAAATTAGGATTTGAGAGGAGAACCACCTTTACCACACCACATGAAATCTTCTCTTAAACATAGGATGATGTCATTCAGACTTGCAAATGCTCTAGCAATATTTTAACGATTAATGAACAAGATGTTATCTTGGTTTATTCATTAGGGTTTTACTTCAACGAGTTTTGCATTTATATGATAAGATGAGCCACTTGGAAAAAGTATGACTAGCATTTCAGAGGTTGGATGATGCAAATGGATGCTTAAACCCAGAAAGGTGTTAGATTGGTAGTACTAAGGGCACAAAGGATCCCAAAGTGGACAAGCTACTTGTGTTACCAACTTCAACTTGTGTGAAGAAAGTACAAAAGTTTGTAGGTTTTGTCATGATATTACTGTAGATTTAATGGGATTCGCAGAAATGGTATTATCAGTTGAATAAGCTACTTCGCAAGGGAGTTACATTTTCATGTCAAGCATTGGTTGAGAGGCTCAAGATCACACTAAGTTCACATCTAATTTTAGTGACATCTAGATAAGAGAGTTGTTTTATGTCAATCTTAACATTGAAGAAGTTTCAATCACTATAATCCTAATGCAAAAGGGACGAGTGGAGAAATACTAAGTTGATGATGATGTTGGTATATGTCAACATTAAAATATTTTTTTTAGAATATTTTAAGATAAGGAACGATGGTACAATTCAGATCTAGAGCCAAAGGTCCAAATTTAAATCTAAAATTTAGAGGTTTAAATTCAAATCTATACCAGTGGTTTAGGAATGCCAAGTCCTAGTAGATAGAGAAGGCTAGGGTTAGGGTTTTATTATTTTATTCACACCAGTTGTTGGAATCTTTTGTAATATTAAGCACTTCTTTTTTTCTTCTTTTTTTTTCTCCACTAAATGATTCCATTCATACTCTATTATAGTGACATTTTTCCTATTGCAAGAGACATTATAAAGGCGAGAGCTCAACTACCATTGTTGGATATGTAAGTGCAATAATCACATATGTAATGAAGAAATTCAAGCATTACTTGTAGGGGTGCCACTTTATTTTCTTGTTCTGTGCTAAAACTCAAAATTATACTTAACCAAGGTTGTGATCCACTTATAAACTTTCAGCTTGTTAACAATGTACTTAAGTGTTGCATTATCGGTAATTTGGTAGAAATGTTGGACCTAAGTGACATTGAGAAATTCCATTCTCTCTTGGAAGTTTGTGCTCTTTCACCTGACTTGAAGGATTATTAAGAAGTTTTATGATTTCTTAAATGGATGGGAAGTTTTTAAAAGGTTGTACAACGACTGTGACAATCTCAACTCTATATGGTGATGGGTGAGTTATTCTATAGAATACTAGGGTGAAATAGTGTGTTTTGACAAGTGGTGGGTCATCATAAGAGAAAATAGATTATGAAGCAATGTCATGAAGGATTTTGTGGTGGATACTTCTTGTACAACTATACTTTTTAAGAAGATAGTCAATGCAAGATGTTTTTTGCCAGATCCTCTTCAAAGATGTTGAGTGATGCCAGACTTGCTAGGTTTTTTAAACTTTTGAAATAAAAGTGTTGTATAAAGGACCTTTGCATCCTATTTTATCAATAGGTCTATTTGAGAAATGAGGAATAAACTTTGTTACTTGGCTTCTTCCCAAAAGAGATTCATTATTGTGGGCATTGACTATCTCACAAGGTGGGTGGAAGTAATATCTATTTGAGCTTATACCAAGAAGATTGCAACAAATTTCATTATTAAAACATTATCACTAGGTTTGATGTCCCTTAGAGATAGTAGCAAATCAGGGTTCCCATTTTTGTAATAAAGTGGTAAAGATTCTTCTTTCTCAATTGTCCATCACAAAACAATAATCGACAAGTTATTACTTAAAGCTAATGAATTGGTAGAACGGATGAATGAAGTGTTGTGCAACTTATTAAGTAAGCTTATAGTGGATCATAACAAGTGGTTATCGACAACAGCTTTGGCTTCAGGATAACACATAAAGGTGCTACTAGGTACACATCATTTCCATTAGTTTATGGGATTGAAGCGATACTCCCAATTGAGTTGGAGATACCAAGATTGTAATTAGCATTTAGGCATAGGCTGAGGGTGAGGACTTACATGCGAGGTTGATTCAGTTAGAGAGCATAGATGAATCATGAAGACAAGCCTTGGTAAAAAACCAAATTTGATAAGAAGATTCGAGAACGACCATTTCATATGAGTGATTTAGTGATGCCGATTGAATAAAACTTTCTAAAATAATTTCTTATCAAGATGGGATGAACCTTTCATCATTGTGGAGACTAATAAGGTTATATTTTTAGCAAACTTGGATGGAGAGTAGCACAACACACATTAATGATTAAATGTTGAAGTGCTTTCATGTTTGTCAATAGTTAATGGTTGTTAAAAAACCCACATTGCATAGCAATTTGTGTTATTTGGGTGGGATTTTTGTCATGGAAAAATTTGGACCATCACCTTGATAATTTATGATATACATGTAATGAATTAGTCTTCTACTCATATTTATACACCTCCACTTTTACTCTTTTTTTTTTATCTTTTTTTGCATGGTCAACCTAGTCAAAATATGCTAATGCATGTAGTTATGCTTGCTTTAAACAAACACCTTTCTTATTATCTTTTATGCATCTTCCTTGTCACCTTTATAAGTCAAAGTCAAGTTCACCTTCTTTCATTTATAAGGCAAGTCCACCTTCTTCCATATATGGGTTAAGTCCACCTTCTTCCATAACTCCTTACTATTGTTTTCTATGTAACTCCCATCTTACACCCTATTCTTTACGTTGAACAGGCTGAAGGGTTTAAGGTAATATATTAAGTCTCAAGCTTTTTTTTTTCTTCTTTTTTATTTGTAAATATATGGTGAGATTATCAGCTCTTATGATGAAAAATATAAAACATAGTTAATAAAAAGATTTTGTGTTATAGGTTTTATCTTATGTTTTCCCTTTTTTATCTTTTATATTTTTTCATGTGTATGATCATTAATAAGGACTACTATAATGCACTATCATCAAATTTAAAGCCATTAAGTCTTGAACATATAAGCCCTTAAGCAATCTTCCTTTGACACCGCCCTTGAACTTAAGGTCCAGGATGAGATGCACTATCCTCAACACCAAGAAACAGGCATTCCATGTTTGAGGCACACGGTCTTGGAAGGGATGGCACGGTCTCAGTGTTGAAGACAAAGCATTCCCCATATGAGGCATGCGGTCTTGGATGGGATCACATTGTCTCAACACCAAGGACAAAGCATTTCCTATCTAAGGCACGTAGTCTTGGATGGGATGGCAATGTCTCAATGTTAAGGACAAAACAAGGCCACAATCTTGGACAATATCCTCGATGCTATCATAAGAATATTTGGACTATCACTTGGATAACGTATGCATGTAATGAATTAGTTTTTTTTTAATTTATATTTAAACGTTTTTATTTCATTTTATTCGCGTTTATTATGGATTCTTACATGGTCAAATTAATCACGGTTAAACTAGTCAACATTATTAACTAATGCGTATAGGAGTTATTTATTATATATCCCCCATTTACCAAGGCTATTTATTATAAGTTCTATAAAGGTAAAACTTGAATATGAAATTATAATCTTTATTATATTTCAATAATCAGTTTAATAAATAAATAATTACTTAACTTTTTGTTCGATTATATTTATATTATATTCAACGTTTACTTATTTATATGAGGATATTTACAAAGAAGACATACAAGGGGCTATGATACACACAATCTCTATGTGAAGGATACACACGGGATTAAGAACGTGGATTAAAAAGGTTTATTTTGATTAAATTATTAAATACGTGTACGATTCTCACATAAGAACTTAGTATGTATGGACAGAGCACAATGGACTTCCAAGTTTGCTTTCTTGCATAAAACATAAGAAAATTTTAAATTAAGTTTAAGAAAAATATAATTTAAACCATTTAATTAATATATTCTTAAAAATATACTTTTAGTATTTAATAATATAGAATTATTAGAATATTTTTATTTTCTTAAAGAAAATTTAGTATTGAAATGCCATTCAATTAAAAAACTTACGTATGAAACAATTAATTTATGATAATATTAATGTAAAAATTATGTTTTAAACAAGGTTTGAATGCATGTCGAGTATTCATGTCGTGTAGACATCAATGGTAATATTAAGAGCTAATAATTATAAAATTTTATTAACTATAGTTCACTATTTAATATAATAACTTGAAAAACTCAAGGTTTGAGTATATTTATAACTCTATACACTCAACATACACGATAGAGGTTTTAGGAAGAAAATATTTTATTCATTATGGAAATGGAATTAATTAATTTATTTCTATTTGAAATTTAATAAAATATATTTAAATTATTCAACTTATAATTTCTTTTATTAACTTATATAATTGTTTTCTGTGTATTTTTACAAAAAACAAAAAAAAGTAAAAATTACTATATGTTAATGTTATAGTTATAGCTTAATATTCCAATTTAATCATTATTATAATTATCTTAGAAGTAGATATCATTTTGTCTGTGGGTATATATACACATACGTACATCTACTATACACACACACACACACATACACACACACGCATTTAGATTATACATAAACGTTTTTATTATATTACTGAAATATATAATCACTCTAAATTATACTGCTGGTAAGTTTAATTTAGAAAATTAGGTCTAAAGCCCTATTTCAATCTTCATTTCAGCGGGATGAAGCGCGCGCGGCGATCCCAGGTAATCTCTCTCTCGTTCTCTCTGTCTCTCTCTCTCTCTCACACACACACATCCATTTTCCACAGCGGCCGCCGCCGCCAGCATTACGGAGATGTACCGGCAAATCAGGAATGGTACTCGTTTTCTTCTTCTTTTGTTACACACACACTCATATATATATAGACACACACACTCATAATATATAGACACACACACACACACACACACTCAACATAAAAAATTGTTTTTTTATAGCAAGGGACGCGTAATAGAGGTTCTCAGAAAATAGAAATGGTGGGTTCTTATTTACACATTTCACAAAAACATATTTAATTACTAGAAAGAACAGTTGTATTTCTTTTTAATTATTAATCTATTATGATCCAGGATTCCATTAATACACAGTTGAGGAAAATCTGTTTGCTATGCTCGATACACAGGTGTTAAAGAAGCTGAAGACATTGAGGAAGATAGTATCCATGTGTATTTGTGTGTATACACACAAGTATAGATTGCATGTGTGTGTGTGTGTGTACATTTCCTTGACATTTGTGCAAGAGCTTTCGTTCCTAGAAGCAGTATATGCAGAAGTGTGGTGTTTGGAAATGATAACAAAACAGAGCAGGTCTGTTCTAAATTAACTATCTGTCTACACACTATTTACTATAATTCTCATAACGTATATTTAGGAAAATTTACCAGGCGGTTTACTCCACACTGCAAGAGAGCCAGAGTATTGAGGTAGCAATGGCCAGCTACAGGCTTCTGAAAGACCTTGAAAGTGTATGTTTTTTATTTTCATTTTACATACATAAACTTAGAGTATCACACACACACACACACACACACACACGTATGCTTCTGAATATATAATATATATAATATATATATATATATTATATTTATATATATATATATATATATATATATTATGTATATGTATATGTATATGTATATGTTTGTCTGTATCACACGCACAGATATTGCGTAATATCATTCACTAAAACTAAACTTTAGTTATTTGCTTACGCCGTTGCATTTTTAAGTTCCATATATTTGCACCATCACATTATATAGCATAAGTATATGATAATTGTCTGTGTCTGCAGGCTTCTTCTTATCATGCTCTACTGAATGACAATGCTCTGGAACGTCTATTGGAACTGTCATTCTTGACTCTGAAGTAGTGCTAACTACTATCCTACACTTATATATAACTAACTACTATACACACTTTATAAACGTTTATGCATATAAATATGTGTAGGATATTGGACCTGTCGTTGAGAAAATAGTCGACTGCAAAGACGCATCCGTTCGGGTGAGTTAACCTCATAATTATATTTATAGACATACGTGTTTGTATGTAGTGTGTGTGTGTGTTTGCGCAACAATTGTATGCGCGTAAACTATGTATATATGTTGGAATTCTTATCATAAGTATTTTTGTATGCAGTTTGTTGCTAAAGTCCTCTCTTTCGAGTGCCTGGTTGGCCTTTGCAGTCGGACCTCGAATATTGTTTGAAAAGTAACAATACTCTCTCTGTCTGTGCGTGTGTTTTTTTTTCTTTTTTTTTGTGTGTATAGTGTGTGTATGTATGTACACAGACACACACACACACACACATATCCGTGTGTCTCTGTGTCATATGCTAATGAAGTCTATACGCTTGCAGAAGGTGATAATGTGCTTGAGGAATCATATTTTCAACGGCAACTGAAGGTATGAATTTCTAGCACATTTGATATATATATATATATATATAATATATATAATATATATAGAACGTATGCTTTGTATATCTAAATTTATTATATAATTTTATTTTTTTTTGCGTAATGCAGGGTGGTCAAAAGCGGTTCAAAGATTTAATCAAGAACCTGTTGACATTAAGCACAATGCCAAAGCTATAGTAGAAACTCAGAAAGAGAATATACTTTGCTCAGACATTCTTAAACGTCCGTACAACCTTCATCTCCATGGTAATTTAATTAACTTTTACTATAATCATATGTTATTAATAATTCCGATCAATTAGTGTTATTCAATTTAGTCATTCATTGTGTGTGCGTGCATGTGTGTATATACATCTAACTTGACCTTATTTATGTATATACAGTATAGTTTAATGGTTGTTATTTAAATATTTTTGTTTTCAATAAAAGGTCTTCGAGGTGGATGCATACTCTGGACCATATCAGAGCTCAAGGTATGAACATACCACAAACACACTTGGACATTTTTAAAGTGTTGTGCTTTCATGTGGACAATATGTTGGATGTCATACACTATAGTCAACAATTGCTGCCGTCACTTCTACAAGTACGTATATGCACACGTACACATATACGCACATCTTATGTGTGTGTGTGTGTGTGTGTGTAGAGAGAGAGAAAGAGTGAGAGTGACTGAGTGAGTGAAAATGTCTTTCTGAGTTCTTTTTTATTGGACTAAGATCATACAAAGGCCAGAGCACAAGCTACAGTTCGTATACAGGTACTTCTCAAAGCATGTTCCAAAAGCAAAGGTCTGTGGGTTTTATTTTAACTAATATAATTATGTTGAAGTGTACCTAAGTATACACGATTTATCATATATACAGAAGATAATGGGAGATTCTTCATGTTTGGAAAGCATATTACGGTCATTCGAAGATGATAGGACGGCACTCAGTTTAATCAAAGCGTTGATGAGGAACCCTTGCAGCTTTTACTATCTCACGGTTTCCAGGTTTTATGGACTTCTATTATCAAAATATAAGACTTCCATTCATGCATGATATGACTGTATTGCATATATAATTATTCTATTGTGTTTGTAGGCATTTTTGCAATGCACAACTGACAAGGATGTTGCTACACATGCTCATTTACTTGTCACAGCTTTTAAAGTTCTCAGGTGACTATCGCGTGCGTGCGTGTGCGTGTGCGCGTGTGTTTAGAGAGAGAGAGAGAAAATAATAAGATTAACATGTACTATTATATATTTAAAGATTTTTTCTAAGTTATTATTAATAATTTCTTACTTTGCTAGTGAGGTTGAACTCCATCCATTTGCAAAGCAGGCACTCATATTTGCAGAAGCCCTTTGCTCCAAAAAGGACATATAGCCTAGAGCTGAAGACAATGTATAACTTTTTTCTGTAAGTGACGCACACGCACGCACGCTACAATCACACACACACACACACACACACAACACACACACACACACACACATATATATATATATTAAGAGAGAGAGAGAGAGAGACGGGAAAGTTAAATTGCTGTATCTTTGTCATGTTGATTCTTATGATATTTTATAATAAGACATTATAATTTAAAATAAATCTTATTTTTGAGATGCTTAGTAATAGATTAGTTTTTTTTATATAAAAAAGAGGTTTAAATTATTTATTTATTTATTTTATACTTACCTTTTTATTTTATTTTATTTTAATTTAAAATGTAACAGGTTTTATTTATTTATCTACTACGCGGCGGACTACGACTGGGACTTTTCTTTGGAGTCGGAGTGCCGCTTCGGCCTCGTTTTGGTGAGCCCTTTTCGCCAGATACTTTCATGCTCCACTGTAGTTCATTTACTCACGTTAATCAAGTTAATTAGTATGTTTTATAAATTTAACTTAGTTGATAGTTATCTATTTGTTATGTTTAATTAGTTAAAATTAATTTACCATGTCGAGTAGGAGTTTGATATTTAAACTCTAGTAAGTTGAGCTTGTCTTTCAAGTCTCGAACTTCTTCGGTTTTCCTCGCATAACGAGCTACTTCTTTTTTTTCTGTAGTTATGCATATCATATTTTATTATTCATCTATTTATAATATATAGTTCATATTTATATTATATTTATATTATGCATCATACCAGATGTCTTCTCTCTCCTCTTAAACATCTATTTCTCTTTGGCCTCCCTTTCCTGCGCCTGGGTAGAAAACTATTATATATATATATATATTTGTATGTATTAACTGGATTATAACATATGGTAGTATATACACACATTACAATCGTATATATACATATACTGTGTATGTGTACCTGAAGACCACGTGCCGTCCTGAGACGTAAAGTGTGTAGTATCCAGGTTGAGTGTAATAGGTCCAAGATTTGCAAGTTCTGCCACCGTGTGTTCGCTCATAGCTCTAGGCCGGCTGCATTTAAATTTTATTATTATTTTTTATTTATTTATTTATTATTATATTATTATCAAATTTAATTTATTTTTTTTTAAAATTATTTTTTAAGTGAAACTATTTAAGTTTATTATGATTACACCCGATGACGAAAATCTGGTGCATGATCTCTTTCTCGAAATACCGGAGAACATAGTAAATTCTGGAGAGGGGTCTAGCACAGCATTTCAGCATATCGGAGCAAGAAAACAACACATTACATATTTTTTTTTAATTAAAATAATTAAAAAATTAAATTAAAAGCAGAAATTAAAAAAAAAAAAAGAAATAAAAGAAATGGGGTGAAAGGTTTCCAGAAAATCTGCCCCCTAGACATTCCGTGTGATCCAACGGTTCAATTTTTTTAATTAACATACATCGTTTGATTATATATAAACAATATAGAAAAACTAAATTAATGAATTTTTCTCTTATACATTGTTTTTTTTTATATTTTTAATGAAAATTAATACCTTTTGAACTATCTTATATATTAATTATATTAGCAAAATAGTTTAATAAATTAATGACTTATAAAATTATACACGTCTTTCACGAGGACATGTGCGTGTATACATATGATCGTATATCATTGACTAGAAGTTTTAATATATATAAATATTATATAGCACGATGAAATTCCATATTCACCATGTGGAAAACTTCGCATTCCTGTCCTGGAACAGCAACACTGCCGCGGAGAATATGGAACTCTATTAAACTCAAACTAATATATTTATATATTATTTCAACAATAAAAAAAATATTATATATTTAATTTTAATGGTCAATGTTAAATATTATACATAAATATAATTATATTCAATTTTAATAGTCAATGTTTTGACAGTGTCATAACTCTAATGATGCTAACACAATTATTAAAATATTAAATATTTAATAAGAAAGTTTCACCACCACAATAGAGTCAAACTCCAGTTTCACATTAGTATAATGAAAAGTTGTCTATTCATTTGGGAAACTCAAAGTATTACAACGTTTACCTTTATAAGTTTGACCCTTGGGGTTGTCTTCAAGCTGTCTATACATATTCTATCTCTTTGTAAAAAAATTCAATGGTTTTTTTTTTTAAACCTCATTTTTCTATAATTTTAATTAGCTAACTATCATTTTTAGGGAGAGGTTTACCATTAATAAATGTTTGAAATAGTAATAGCGCCCGAGCAGGTTGTGCATAAGGTACCATGTGAGCTGCCCCTCTTACTGTTGCATATGTTAAGTTCCCATATACTTGTGTCCATCCCAACCTATATTATTAATTAATTAAATATAAATATTACAATATTTTATATTATATTTTGTTAGTATACTATTAATGTTATACTTAAAGTTAATAACAATAATAATTAAAAAATTAAATTTAAGTTTACCTGTCCACTTAAGTACCAGGCAGTGTAAGGGATTGTAGCTGGAAGATTAAGACCTTTAGCAAGGTCATTAATAATAGTCCTTGTTCCCGTCAATGGCACTACAGAATCCTGATCTCCACTGTTTTACATAAATATATTTAAATATTATAAAATTAATTAATATATGAAAAAGATTAAACTAAAGGTTTATATTACACTACAACTTTAATAAACATATTATAGTAGTTTAATATATGTGCATATGTATGTGTGGTGTGTGTGTACATACCTGAATACCCAAACGCGTAGGCCTGTTTTAACAAGGCTTTGAAGAAGGGGAACAATGTTAATACTCCCGTCTTGTAAATAGTATCGTACAGGCCTGTAATACAATATTACATTATTATATATCGAACTGTTTCAAGTTAAATTAATTAATATTTAAATAGCTCATATTAGAATTTAACTAATTATTTTAAGTTTAACTTGTTATAGTAATTAGTGTAAGTTAAATTTAATGTTAATATAGACGTACCCGTCACACATAGACCATTTATAATGGACCCGTAATATTTGCATGAAGGGCCTCCTGTACTCGAGGATCATTTAGATACAAGTCCCTTTCATCATCAATGCACACGTCTACTCCATAACTTTTCTGTGTTATCTGCACATACAGAAAAGTTCAGATATACACATATACATAGAACTACTAATTAATATCATAAATCTAATTAAAAATTAATTAATTATCTATAATCATGTAATGTCATACCAATTAGTCAGATATGCTAACTGATACATGAACTGGATAAAAAACTTAAACTCACATTAAACCCTAAACCCTAAAGGTAAAGGAACTACCCTAGTGCCTAGGGTAACATAGTTTAGGTGAATTTAGCACAGTTTAGTTAAAACTAGAGATGTTTAGCAAAGTTTAGTTAATACTAGAGATGTTTAGCAAAGTTTAGTTAAAACTAGAGATGTTTAGCAAAGTTTAGTTAAAACTAGAGATGTTTAGCAAAGTTTAACTAGTACCAACTTGATTTAATTAAACTTACATGTTGTTTGAGCCTGACTTCTTGAAGAAATAGCGAAGGGAGGCAAACATCGAGTATAACGTCGTAGTTGTTTATAAAATCACCAATTCATCATCAGATTTACTCATTATTAAATCGCACTCGCTCGATACATTGTGTTCTTTCTCCGCTCCCAGTTCGTAGTCTTCAAACCTACACGACCCCTTCACTGCAGCAAATGTGTCGTCCGATATCAGCCGTGTGACCAAAAGAACTCGTACATTGCTGCTGTATCCACCCCTAGATTAAGCAGCGGATTACCAATCTGCACATTAATTAATCACAATATTAATAAAAATCACTAAACTAATGCTAAACTTATTAAACTATTCTAACTTTCACTAAACTTTCCTAAACTATTTTAGGGTTTGTATACATATGTAACTTACAGCGATGCCTTTGAGCTGGAGATTATCTTTGGGGTACTGGTTGTTGTGTTCGAGGATTATAGAGGCCAATTGAGGAACATAATGTCCTGTTTAAATAAAATATGATATATATAATAATATTATATATATATATATATATACGCACGCATACACCTATGTAGTTGTACGTATGTGATGTACCTGCATAGCTTTCGCCAGTGATGTAGAGGTCGGAGCTTCTGAACTCTGGAAACTTTCTGAGCCAGCCAGTTAGGAAAAGTAGAGTATCTTTAGCTGTAAAGAAACGAATATCCCCTCAGTACGTATGTGTAGGCCTAGGTGTGTACATTATATCTTCATAATATAATGTAGTTAGCTATACTCTCTCTCTCTCTCTATACACACACACACACACACATATGCATATGTGTATATGTGGTACCTGTTTTCTCATCGGTTACATTTTCATAGTCCGAGCTGGTGTTGGAATACGACCATCCAACTCCTGCTGGTGAATCCAGGAAGAGCAAATTCGAAACTGCATATAGTATATATAATATATATATTTTTGCACACATACACACATATGCACACGCACGTATGCACACACGTGTGTATACCTTTGTTCCATGACTGAGGATTCCTACGGAGCCCAGTTCCAGAAGCATTTGGGTAAAACGGACCAAGCTCAGTAAAAGCACCGCATCCAATTGAAGAACACCCAGGCCCTGAGAAATATACATATATAAACTGTCTATACATAAGAATTGCATACACATTACATAGAATTTCAACCAATTGTGTGTATATATATATACCTCCATTGAGCCAAAGAGTGACTGGCTTAGACAATGGAGCACCCCTTGTGCTCTACGAAGTAATAAAACAATGCTCTCCTGCAGATTCATCTACTGTAACATATCCTGCATACTGTCTAAATCTTACTCGGGGCTGTCCTGGGAGATTACTAACAAGGTCGTGCCTCGGAGCTGCTTGAATTATACATGCCCAGATAAAGAATCCCATCAAAAACACACTGTAGGCTTTTCCCATATCAAAAATATGAGCAATTCTACAGAAAAACTAGCTATATTCCTGATTAAAAACAGTGTAATTCAATGAATAATCTGTAATTTGGTATACCATTATACGAATTTTAGCATTTTATATCTGTATTTCTTCAATGAACAATGTTTTTTTCAGTGTATGAAGAGATTATATGTATATGAATGTGGAGACCAAATGATTATATCTACATATACTGAACAGGGAAGAGGAGTTCAACTCTATAAATAAAATGTATTTACTGTATTATGTAATATACGGTTCTTTTTTATATTATATATATTTACTATTCTGACCCTGGCATGCGTTGTCAACAGAATAGAATGGACCTAACATTGAAATTAACATTCCGAGGAACATTAAATACCCATGCATGACTTAGTTAACGTTAAACCAAGGTGAAGGGTAAAAGTTAGGGTTCGTAAAGGGTAAAGGTCAAGTTTATATATATATTATTTGGGGGATTATGCACACGAGGAACGAGGGAGCGCTGCCATGCAAGTCCAACTGGGAAGCATGGAAGAAGAGGATAAATATGATATAAAAATTAAATAACATGATGAGACATAATATGGTAGTACATAGTATACAGTAATGTATATGAATATTTTGTACTATAAAACAATTAAATAATGTTTTTAATAGGCTACTGGAAGCTATATACGCAAACAACAACACACGTAAAAAATCCTTATCATCCATGCATGCCCTAATTTTTTAATCTTTTTTTACCCTTTATATTTTAACCTTTTCTACGACAACGACCTTTACCCTTTGAATTTCAACGTTGTACACTGTATTTGCAGCTGGAGACCATAAACACCCTGAACAAGAATACAAAACACGTCAGTTAAACCTCATATATATATAATAATATCAGATTACCATATATAATGTATTTTTTAATTATATAATATATAATAAAGTCAGAGGTTAAGTTAATGAAAAAGTGGTCAACCACGTAACCGTATGGAATATAAAAAAAATGGACCATTATGGGGAGAATATACCGTAAGAAAAGTGATAACTTAATGGAGCTTGGAATATACATAAAAGGGCATTCTGACTGACGGTGGCTTGTTATAACTTTTTAACCTTAACGAGTTGTCAACGCGTACGAGATACATGCCTACTGTACGTATATACGGTCGCCGTATGTACTGAGGTAGGTAATTCGCAATATTACATGCCAGTAAAATATTTATGTCCATCGAGTCTGGTCATGTAAATGTGAAATGGACGGTGGGATTAATGTTACATCTGAGAATGCACGGCTGGATGTTACTGGGGATTCTGAAACATTTATTGTGGGTGGATTTTTTATTTACTATAGTCAACTATAAATGAATCAGACAGGGCAAGTTGTATGATAAATAATATATTTTTGTTTTGCTAAGTATTCTACATATTAATATCTATAAACCATATACACTATTATATATAATATAATAACCAATAGTTATATTTATATATAATAATTTAGATATTAAATTTAAGTAAATCAAGTGAAGTCTCTTTCATACATTCATACATTAATTTACACATGCCTGCATTTAAAATTAAAGAATATAATAAATGCATATATATGCGATTTAATTATTCAAAACAAATACTATTATTTAAAATAAAAACCAAATAAAAACTAACATATATATATAAACCAAATGAAGACGGAAAATCGTCGGAACTGCATTACTGACGGCGGGAGTGCTCCCACTATTAGTTAGTGAAGCATTTGCAACATTAATTCTTAACTTTTGACCTCCTTCACAATGTCCTACAAAAATAAAATTTAATTAATTAATTAATTAATTAATATTTAATTATTATTATTAATTAATTAATTAATTAATTAAGTAATACCTAGAAAACCACAAATAAAATACCAATCTCCCGTTCTATTTAGAATTATTTTAGTATCCCCATCGTTGTATGAAGCAATCGGTGTATTATTCACGCAGTTGTCATAGTCATCCTTAGATACCACCAAAATCATGGTGCTGGTTGCTGTACTTAAATCTAGAAATTTATAATATTAATATATTAATTAATTTATATATTAAATTTATTAAATATAATATATCACACTCTTTACATTCTTATTGAAACTGATATTAAACTATGCATAATATATTTTTTAATAAAAACTTACGAAGAGTATCATTAACACGGATATTCTGTTTGTCTTCCCAAGCGTCATAGAAATCTGTCATATTCGGCCTCGTCCATACACCATCTCCAACCATAAACTCCGTTCCATGTACTAGAAACACACCACACAGAAGAAACACAAGAGCATATACCATCTTCATTGAAGTATATTCTTATTTTTTGGTCTAGGTTTCAAGGTTTAAAACCGTTACATGCATGTACAAGGACACGTGGTAGAACATGTTAATTTTTAATTTAGTAATATTAATAATTTTGCATGCACTATGTTTACCAAGCTTAACACGCGTATGTCGGTTAACGTTCTATTGCTGACTATATATAACACGCGGTGTGTGTCTGGGTACCTATACATATATACATCTACACACACACATATATTTATTGAATTATTAGCGATTGGTAAGATGTGCACATCAAGAATATAACTAAAAAATGAGGTTATATGGGGAACGGACAAAGGTATATTCCATATTTGTTTGCATAATTTGACTTGTGTATAGTGCATAATGTATATATAAATATTTTTATATAGATATACACGAATGCAAAACGTCATGGTAGGCTGCCAACAGTTTTCTGACGTATGGATTGTATGTATTATAGTGTATATATTTGATGTATTATTGTTATATATTTATGAAATAGTAAAATATATGTATAGTGTTATATACAGCAGATTACATATATGTCTATCGAACATAAGTAAATATGTGTGTGTACTTGTGCTACTCTCTCTCCTCTCTCTCTCTCTCTTCTCTCTCTCTTCACACACACACACACACACACACACACACACACACACAACACGCAATATAATATATCTATATATATATGTGTGTGTGTGTGTGTGTGTGTGTGGTGTGTCTATCTACCTATCTATCTATATGTATATGTTATGTATGTGTGTGACATCCAATTTTGTAATGAAAAATGTATATGCACCTGTTTATATAGGTTATAATACATACTTTTCTATAAATTAAATTAAGTCTTTTCTTAAAAAAAATGTACAGGGAATATACCAGAAAGATTCCAGAATATATCATGATTCCAGTAACATTAATATTTTATATTTTATATGATATACTCATATTATACATAAATACTGTTGAATTTACTCAAATATATTAAATTAAATAAACCTGAAACTTAGAATGTGGAACCATTCCATCCAAAATCACTTGCTGCATACAAAATCCACCTTAATATATCAATAATGTGTGGATCTTCGTATATACGTATATATGTACGTCTCTTTTTCACTCACACACACACAGGCATACACACACACACGTGCGTATACACACCTTGACATCGTAGAACTTGATATAGAAGCGTGAAGGTGGAATAGACAACTTAGATTCCAGAATCTCAGACAAGGCTTTACTGAGCTCTTTATTGGTAGAGGGTTCAAGACCACCTATGGATATTAATTCACCATATGCTGCTGGTTCTTCAGTACCCAAATGAAATAGGCACACTATGTTTTATTACTATCATCACATACTGCATTCCAAATAAATAAATAAATAAATACATAAATTCAATAATAGATAATAAAATATTTAATTCTATATTATACGGTGTATTCATTGTCAGATCCAATTCTATAATAATGGAAACATATATATATATACATACACACATATTGGTTAATTTTTATAATTAATATTATATAAGTTTGTCATATACATTGTTATATATACGCATGTCACGCGGCGTGTGTATATGTGTATGTACGTATATACCTGTTCTGGTTTCCCAATAATGCGAGAGATGGCCTTGGAAGCATCCTTGAGAATATCCGAGGTTGAAACCTTCGTCAGCAGGGACATTCGTGGACACATTGAATGTAGGCATTGCTACTTTTAATTAAACCAAAGAGGATAACAAATGAATGGACCTAAACCTTATAGCTTTGTTTGTACATATATAACATACACTGTGTGTGTGTGTGTGTGTGTGTGCATATGTGTAAGTCATTGATCTATTACTTCGTTTTTTTTTAAGATTAAATCTGGACTATCAAGTTAAATTTAATTTAATATATTCTAATCTATTATAAAAATTGTTGCATAGTATTTTTAATAAAATTTGCTTATAATTTCAAGTAAATTTAAAATGAAAAAGAACTAAATAATTAATAATACTTAAAATTAATAAAGACTGATTTAATTAAATAAAAGAAAGTGTTACTTTTGATTGAAATATTGGCAAAACTGAATAGAGCATTATTAATCCTAAATATAAAATAATTTTAAGATAAATACATACAATTTTATATTAGTATATTCTTGTGTACCACTGGAACAGTATAATCTCCACCGTTTAATCCATTTATATATATACATAAGGCTTATATCAATTGTTAATATTTTAAATCTTAAGATTAGATTTAAATAGATATTAATTTTAAATATGTTATGAAGATTCTTTTGTCCACTAAGTATCACATATAACTTTCACTCACATTTTTCTTGTCTTCGCTTGTTCTGTTTGTTAGTTTTAAGAAAGATTTTCATTATTCACTTATTATTAATATTTACATTATTAATAACAATATTATAATTTTTTTATTTTTTTTTCATATTTTAGGCTATAAACACTTGTGTAGTGCCACACAATAATACTGAGTTTGATCTTACACAGGTTGCATACTAACATTGAACAGAATTATTTAAATAAATATTGTATAAATAACAGTTAAACTGTTTTAATTTTGATTAAATTAATTCGCTTACTTAAACAGGGGATAGAAGCCGAGTTATGCCTTAAGCGGGTATTCTTAAAGGCATAACTGGCACATATACAAGTTTTCACTTTAAGAACTGTACAACACACACACACATATATATATATAAAACATTCAATTTCTATATTATTAAAGCACAAAAGTAAATAATCTAATATTTTTATGAAGTATTACATGTGGTATATAACCAACTATATATATATACATAATAGAAATAGTCATTGAGTATGGCATTGCTTACCACATCAAATTAAATGGTACTTGCCGCACTAACTTTTCTAATTTTACTTATTGAGTTAAGGCAAGCCTCTCACTAACTTTTCTAAGTTTACTTACTGAGTGCAAGCCTCTCACCGTTTTGTTTGTGGTAGAAACCTTCTATTTGATGGTTTTCACAAGCATAATTCATGTTCCATATGAGGCCTCTCACACAACAATGGATAACAATCTCATGAAACGTAAATATTTTGTGAGATTGTTATATCCAAGCAAATTTTGTTTTGGTAAATGTAACAACACATATTAATTAAAGTTGATTCAATACATCTTATATATTCTTGTATATTTTAATTCCTTATATGTGTAAATTTGCATATTTTTACTTAAAATCATTGGTGGTGTGAGATACTATACAATAAATACATAAAACATAAAAACTTCAGACAAGGTTATGGTTTATATATACAATCTTAATCTTATATAATAAGTTTATTCAGTGTGTGTTCGTGTGAACATCCCACCAACAACCATATTTAATTACTATTTTAAATTTCATTAACACCCCATTGAGGGCCATCTTAAATTCTATTTAATATTTATATTAAACCTTAAACATGTGTCATCAACCTTATCAATGGCCATTCTAACTCCACATATGTGTGACACTATCGAATCATGGTTAATCACAAAGTTAAAAATAATAATTAGGTTAATGGTAACTCACTAAGTTAAGGGTTCAATTTTAGATTAAGGATAACAAATGGTTAAGGATAAAAGCTATAAAGTTAGGGATAATAACTTGGTTAAGGAGTTATTAAATAATTAAACCCAAATTAAGAAAATAAGTTAAGTATAACATGATCCAACTTAAAAATAAAGTCACTAGATCAAGAATAACAAATGGGTTAAGGGTCACTTAAGAATAAATTAACAATAATAACTATTGAGTTAAAGATTCAACTTAGAGATAAATTTACCATTTGTTAAGCCTTAGACATTGTATATGTACTAACTAGTGTCACATGTTCATTTCATGTGATAGTTTCCCAAGACGTTGCCATAGCCCTCATATTCAAAAGTTATATATGGTGTCATGAGTGTGACTCACATATGCCGACTCTAAAAACCCCTCACTGTGAACCTTCAGGAACATGATAAAGAAAATATGTAAGCCAAAATTCCACATCCACAATTGGACAAGGACACAAGTGTGCCATGTTTAACTACAAATGTTACTCTTAACTTGATGTGGAGGAAGAGGCTAAAGACATGCCTTAATATCTGACCATTAGAATGTGTACTCTGATAGGACCTCCCATGTCCAAATTTACTAACAATAAAAGTTGGACATGACATACCCTTATCAATTGAAAGTTAGGGTGTCATTGTGTATTGATGAACAAACTAATCTTGCATAAGTAGGAGAATAACGAGCTTAATCATGAACTTAGGAACTCTTTACGAGTACCTACCTAAGTTATGTGTGGAGCCCCACCCTTATTGTTTTCTTGTTTGAGTAAGTGGGCTGGTAATAAGTGTCAACCCTTAATGTTTCATACTTGACTTTGCCCTATCTTTATTTCCTAAATCCTACCTAAGGGGCTTAGAGGTGATTCACATGTGCCCTCACCCTCAAGAATCTTTTTACTCTCATAGGGTCACATATAACATTTTGTCCTTGCCCTTGTGAAGGTCTTAAAGACAAGATTTTAAATAAGCTTAAATTTATTTAAATTTTCTCAATCTCATGAAGGTAAAAATATGTTTTCTTACCATGTGTTTCATTATTATAGGTTTAAATAAAGATTTTTAAAAATTAATAATATAAATAGTTAAGATTTTTAATTTTATTTATTTTATATAAAAATTTATATAATTTATACTTATTTTATTTTAAAAATAAAATTTATTAAGTTTAAATTGATACCACAAGGGTAAATAGGTCATGTTTAACCCTCACCCTCACCTTCACATGAGGGTGAGGGCACATGTGAACTGCCTCTTAGGGCGAGGGTTAAGGCAATCCTGGGGTGCTCTTAACCCAGACCAACACGCTGAATTTGCCATAATTAACTAAAAAATCTTAATCATGAGATAAAATTCAGGGGAAGAGTTTTTAAAAGGTAAGTGTTACCTTCACTTGGAGTTTATCAAGGTATTTAATGATATTTGGTCAGAATACCTAAGTGCACTAAACAAGGTTGTTTCTCACTACATTTAGGGTTCATCACATAACTTAATAGGTAATAACATATAATTCATGATTTGCAATCATACCAAGTGTGACTTTGAAAAGTCTCCGACTTTCCCTCTTTTTTTTCATTCTTTTAATTTTTATTCCACTTCGTCCGTCTGCTTCTACCTTTGTTTTAATCACTTTTGTCTCACCCTTACTTCATGCTATCTTTCCTTCATACTTTTCTATTTTCACTCTAGATCCCTCATATAATTGTCGGTGGGCCTTAAAACTTCAGATTTATGATTTTGAGGTTGCTCATCACCTAGGGAGTCTTTCTCGAGCTCCTATTCGCTAGTTATTCCAACATCAATAGTTTTTTAGACAAAGATTCGGTATCGTTAGTAGTTGTTGTGCTTGACACTCAGTATCCGCAAGGTGCAAAGCTGGATTTGCCTTCTTTAGATGAGGTTTGTGAAGTTCAAAAGGTTAAACCGTGGATCTGAAGGCTTCATTGTCAGAGTTTTATTTAGTACCACAAAGGCGGCTTGCCAGATGCCAACCATGGAATCTCCTCTCTGGAAACCCCACGAAATCTGAAAAAGTAACCCACATTAGGAACCCATTCCTTAGGAACTTAAACCCCCAGTTGACCAAGTCCATGAATAAGGCTCACCTGTGAATCATGATATGCGGACCAACTGAGCTACAAGTATTGTTCCTAGCTTGGCGTGGTTGAGCAAGGCCTCAACCACTAATTTTGCAAAACGTGAACTTGAGCAATGCCTTTGAGCTTGTAATTAGGTTTACAGACTAAGGAATTTGACTAACTCCTTGGAAGTGATGTACCCGGTTACAAAGGTGAGATCTTATCAACATTAAGGATAGTTTAACCCAAAGGTGGGATGTACCCCTGTCGTGTGGAAGTTGGGCGGCACAACATAGGGTTGTACCTTAACGACACAACCGGTAGGAGGTTAATAATCTCTCTTTTAAACTTAGGAAGCCTCACTACATATACTCTACCTTAATTATGTGACGGAGCCCCCCCCTCCCCCTCCCCCATTCCTAAATGAGTAAGTGGGCTTGGCACAGAAATGCCAGTCCTTAATGAAAATGCATTGCCTAACTTAACCCCTAGGGGGAGGGCATTAGGGCGTGGGTTAGGACAACCCTAGGGGTGTCCCTAACCCTTTTTTGACAAGCTATACTTTTACAGAAAATTTATCTTGGAATGTTAAACTAGGGGAGAGTTTTCTAGAAGGTAAGTTCTAGCTTCACCTAGAGTTTCCTACAATATCTAATGACACCCGACTAGACAGTCATTAGATACCCAAGTGCACTAAGTGGGCCTATTTCCTACTATTTAGGGTTCATCATACAACTTGGTAGGTAACAACAGTCAAACCCCAAAGTAAAAGGTTAAGTTATAATAAACTATAACACACTTCCCGCCTTTAAAAATGTCAACGTCCTCATTAACTCCAAGACTAGACTAGGCTAGAAAAAATTAACCAAAAACTAACACTAATTACTCTCTACAGAGTCAGTAAGAAGTTCACAAGTTTTATTACCCCCCTTGCATTACGCAAAGCCAAGTACTTCAGAACCGTCATTCACTGAGTGACAACTCAAATGTCGGAAGCACTACCTGTGACATAAAGTCACTTGGAGACCTTTTGCATGTCTGCAAAGTCTATCACTCGACATAAACAACAAGTTAATTAATTTTCTTAAGCTAATTAGAATTTATATTGGAGGCCTCTAGTTAATATTGTCGGCCCCTAGGTTAAAAATAAATAAAACTTTATTTAATTAGTTTGAGACCTTGCCTTAAACTCATTCACCAACTCCATCATGTTTGTAGATTTTCTAATGGTTCCCATGTCGACTCGCATGTCGGATAACCTTTCCACTTAATAAGATATTCACGTTTCTGTTTTCGTCGTACATGAATGTTCCTCCCTTTTAATATCGCCTCCTCACCAATTAATTCTGGAGGCAGATGAAACTATAATATCTATCGGATGTTTCTCATCTATGAAATGGTTTGAGTAAATTAACATGAAACACATTATGTATCGCTCCCAACTTTAGAGGAAGATCTAACCCATAAGCCACCTTCCCTACTCGCTTTACCACCTTATATGGACCTATGTAGTGCGATAGAAATTTCCTCGAAAGAGTCGTTAGAACCTTCAGGTTTCTGGTACTTAACAATACCATATCCCCAACTTGATACTCTATCCCGTCAATGCTTATTGTACTATTGATGATACCTTTCTTGTGCTGTAGCCATTGTTTAACAAGCAGCTTCTCATGTTCGATACAATTGTCCAGTGAACTTTGCTATAAAGGGAACTTGATTAACATTGTCTTTCAATAACACCATACTTTGAGGAATTCCCAGTTAACACCTCCATTGGGCTACACCCAATAGTGTGTGTGTGTTGAGTTATTGTAACATATCTTAGCCATATCCAAGTGTTTAATCTAATCAAATTGATCACCTTAAACATAGCATCTGAGATAATCCTCGATTTGAAAATTCACCCTCTCCATTTGACCATTTATTTGCAGATGGTAAGCCGTACTAAACTTCAGCATTGTGCCAAACTACTTAAACAATGTTCCCCAAAATTTATTCGTAAATCGAGGATCTCGATTTGAGATCATCATTTTCGATAGTCCGTGCACTCTTATGACCTTGTGAAAGAACAACTTTGCTGCTTGTTTTGCATTCACTATCTTTACAGTTGGAATGAAATAAGAAACCTTTGAAAATTGATCGAGCACCACTATGAAAGTGTTAAAACACAAGATTTTGGCAATCCCACGATAAAGTCTAAAGTAACACTTTAAAATAGCCGCTTTGGAATCGGTATACACTGCAACTTCCTAGCTCATTTTGCGATCAACTCTTCACTTGTTGACATGTGGCATGTCTTAACATACTTGGCAACATCATCTATCATACCTAATCAATAGAATCCATGTTTCAACAAAGCCAACGTCTTATGCCTTTCACCATGTCTTATCAAAGGAATGTCGTGATGCTCTCTTAACAGCCTCTCATTTCATGTCCCCTCTAGAACATAGAGTCTCCTTTCTTTATAATAAGGAACTCTATTTTGCTCCATAAAATGTGCCCATTTAAGTGCATCCATTCGACTTTTTATTCTTATTGGAATATTACCATCTCTTCATAATTGATGAACTTGTTTTCTCTTTGTCACTAGGCTCAAAGCCTCCTTAGCAAACTCGTCTTGAGGATACGCCGTCACAAATTCATCCACCAAAGCTGACATTGGTGCTGACAAAATATGAAGATGACCCTTCTTATTGAGTGTATCAGCTACCACATTGTCCTTTCCAACTTTATGTCTGATTTCAGGCTGAAATTGAGCTAACTTTTGTTGCCATCTAGCATACTTTTTGGTGATAGTTTCTGCTATGTTTCAAAGTACCTTAGAGTTAAGCTATCCATCCAAACCATAGTGCCATGACTTGGAAGATAATGACGCCAATACTCTAAAGAAGCAACAATAGTATACATCTCCTTTTCGTGAGTAGGCCATTGAATTTGTGCGACATCCAATTTCTTCGAAAAAACACACTAGATGTACTTTCTATTACAATACATTCCCAATTGCAAAGTCAGAAGCATCACACTCTACCTCAAATGAATCTTCAAAGATGGGCAATTGCAAAACTGACTTAGAAGAGATAGCTACTTTGAGTTTGATAAACGCCCATTGGCACTCTGGAGTCCAATGCCATGGAATGTTTTTCGTGAGATTTGTCATTGGTACTGCTATTTCGAGTAACCTTTTATGAACCTTTAATAATACCCCGTCAGACCAAGAAATGATCTAACTTCATATACGTCTTTCAAAATCATCCACTCAGTAATAACTTGAATTTTATTTAGATCCATGGGAACTTTCCCACCTGAGATCGTGTGTCCCAAGAAATCTATCTTGGTTTGACCAAATGGCATTTGCTTTCTTTAATATATAATTGGTTTTCTCTTAACCTTTGAAACACTTTTTCCAAGTGTTACATGTTCCTCAATTTTTTCAAGTGTTCCACATGTTTCTCAACTGAAAACCAGAATATCATCAATATACACCACTATGAACTCATCTAGATAGTCTCTAAACACATCATCCATCATTGTGTAAAAAGTTGCTGGAGCATTGCACAACCCGAATGATAAGACTAGAAACTCAAATGATCCATAACACATTCGAAAAGTGGTATTCTCAATGTTATTCTCTATTACCCAAATTTAATGGTACTCAGATCTCAAGTTTATTCTTGAAAATTATTTCGCTTTTGATAATCTATCAAATAAGTCATCCATTCGCGGAAGAGGATACTTATTTTTGATAGTTATCGCATTCAACACTCTATAGTCCAACACACATCCGCATCGTACCATCTTTTTTCATTACAAATAGAATCAATGCACCATACAGCAATCGACTAGGTCTAATGTCTCCTCGACCAATCAATTCTGTTAGTTATCTCTTTAATTCTATTAACTCTTGAGGATTTAGCCAATATGGAGCTCTTGTCGGTGGAGCAAACCTGGCAGAATCTTTATCTTATGGTTCACAGTTCAATGTGGAGGTAACTCGAGTGACAAGTATTTTGAAACACATCATTAAACATGTTCAAGACTTGCAAAATACTTGATTTCATCAGTATCTAAAAAAACCATTGCAAGAAATACGTTCCCGATGTTTAATTGCCTTGCAACTGAGTTAAGGTCAGGAACATAGGATTTCAATCCTTATCAGTTAGCATTTCCATCTTAAGCGTCGTTTTTTTAATGTCCTCTTTGTATACTACAAGCGTGATTCAATTATCTCGGAAACCCTCATGTTGATTACATGTTTATGAAACCATTCCATACCCAACACAAAGTCAAACCCCGTCATATTCAAGACAACTAAGTCTAACTTAGCCTTTCAACTTTTAATTTGAGCAGGAACTGCCCTTGTTATATTATTAGTATTTTAAAAACCTTTGCCAAATTGATCTTTATTTCACTCATCTTTATTACATCCAAATTTAATCGACGAGCTAAACTAATCGATATGAAATTGTATGTTACTTCAATATCAATCATCATTCGGACTCAGTCCCCTTGTATCCTTTTTATCAAATATAGCAAATTGTTAGTTTTGTCTTGAATAGCGAATAAGGCAGGTTGTGTCTGGCACTGCATTACCTCTTTTGACTCGTCTTCTGAATCTTCAAGCGTTTCAAGTTCAACAACTTCCTCTTTTACCATCACTTTGAAATGACCAATTGTTGTGGGGTGCCCGACATTCTTTAGCAAAATGACTAAGCTTGTTGCAATTATGACATTTTTGGAACTCCGCCTACAAACTATGGAAGAGCAAACTTTAGAGCCAAGCCCTTGGCCTATGAGGTGGAGGTAACGCTAATGGTTTTTGAAATCCGATGGGTTTTGATGTATCCAAAAACTTGGAATTGCTGATAAAAGGACTTGCACTTCGAATTGATGGTGATTGATTTGATCGTTTATCAAACCTTTTGAAACCCAAACTTTGAAGGAAAAACTCCTTAGTTTAGGTTTTGCTTCCTCCCCCTTATTGTACAAGTCTTTTAACGACATGCCATAAGCAACTTTTTGAGCTGCCTCTTGACATTCCCGATAGCTTGTTGGCTTGTACCTTAAGATCTCTTTTTGTGTTTTCTCATTCAAGCTGGCCATGAAAAACTTCGAACTTCATCATCGCTCATGTTTGGGACCAAACGTCATACACTTTCAAACCGATAAACATGGTTCACTAGTTTCCCTGAATTCTTTGTTTTACAAGCTACCAAATACACACAATTGCAGCCCAAGGTCATTCGGCATATACTGCTTTTTGATCTCCTTTTTCATGTATTTCCAGCTGTTTCGATATTCATGTTCACCTTTAACTATCCGCCACCAAGTCTTAGCTTTTCCTTTGAGAAACTACTTGGCATACGCAACCTTTTTTGTCTTT